>PVLD010003529.1:82526-141098 GCA_004027595.1 Dinomys branickii | reverse complement strand
CCTACCCCAAGACCTGGCCGGGGCGAATAGACAGCTCGCCACCCCAGGATTCTTGCAGATAGGCCACTCAGGTGTTCCTCCCTGGGTGGAGCTCCTTCCCCCCTCACAAAACCCGTTGGGGCGCCTAAGTAGGTCTTCCCACCCGGGAGATCCCGCAGTCCTTAAAGCTGCTTTGATGTCTCTCGCTGGGCTGAGCTTCTTCCCGATTCAGGAAAGACCGGTTAGAGCATGCACTTAACTCACCCTGTGATCGTGCAGACAGGAATGCCGTTCAGATGTTTTTCCCTGGATGGAGCTTTTCCCCAACTCAGAAATCCCGCCGGCCGGTCGCTGTTGCTCCAGTTCGCTCAGCGCTGGCTGCGGGGGTGGGGTTCTGAGCGGGATCTCGGAGCGCTGCCCAGTTTGGCACAGTTTGTCCCAGTAGTGCGTTCTCTGTCGGGTTCAGGAGCTGAAGCCGTTCTTCCCTCCGCACTCGCTCTCTCGGCTGGTCGTCTTCTTCCTGGAAGACCTCATTTCTGTCTTCATATTGCTATATTTCATTGTTTGGGTGGTAATCCTCTGGGAGGTTCTCTCTCTGCTGCCTACCCGGTCGCCATCTTCCCGGAAGTCCCGTCTTGTGTAGCTTTGCAAGCTAAGGACATATGTGCTTGGTAAATATTTGCTGAATGGATTAGCCAAACTCTCTGCCTGTGTTATGCATCGGCCCACTGTGTATATACATTCAAACAAGTGAGAGAAACACATCTCTGTCTTTCCTTTTACAGCATCTATGTTACAACGTATTTTCAGCAATCTGCCCCCAACCCCCACCCTCGGCAACTGATCTCCCTCTCCACCCATCCACTTTGTCCCATAGGTGAATAAAGCTCTCCGTCCCACCTGCCCACCTGGCTGTCAGCCAAGACGAGTCCTCCTGCTCTTCATAATTTCTCAGCGTGACTGACAGCCTGGTGAGCTCAGACAACAGAACTTTATCATCATAACAGCTTGTATCAAATGGTTTAGTGCAAAAATCAAACAAACAAAAAAAGACTGACTGCAGTGAAGAAACCCAAATATCTTTACTCTTCTTCCACCGAATTTTCTCTACCTTGTTATGGAAAGACTATAGGAAGCACTGGTAGAATTGTGCATTCAAGTTAGAAATGCAAATTTCTCAGTGCTATGAAATGTTCTGAGACATGCTAGGGTCAAATATTGTGACATCCAAAAGCCAGGCAAATGCAGAGGAAGCAAAGCAAGCTGAACACTGGGCTACTTCTAATGCAGCCACAGAGTACTGTCCACACGCCAAGAAGAGAGACAGGTTATGCTAACTCAGTTGGAGGAGCTTGTTTCTAGCATCTATCTCCTGTCTCCATACAGCGTCCTGGCAACGTGAGTACTGCTGACAGCTCAGAGAGGAAATACTCTCCACACACAGCTACCCGCACATTATGAGGTAACTGGATCCTGCAAAGGCACAGGCTGGAGAAAGAAAAGAAAAATCTGTTCACATTAGAGAGATCTTTCAAAGTCATTAACATCCCACACAATGTTCACCGTTTTATTTGTATTAAGATAACTTTATTCCCAGGCTCTAAAATATTCTTTCAGGGTCAAATGACTGTAGCTTTTCCAACGGGTGGAAAAAATTTCAAATTTGAAGTTCTGTAGTACACATACAAAGGACACATTGAGAAAGAAATGAGTCTTTCCTGAATGATCTCTGCTCACTTCACAATTCTGGGGATATGGGAAAGAAAATTCCTGAAAGCAGACGCTTTATATGCAGCCTAATAAGAACACAAGATTTTGCAAATACGAAATGTTTCACATGAAGGTCAATGATTAGTTCAAAGCTCATTAAAAACACATATATAAAATTTTTTTTTTTAAATTTTATTTTAAAGACAAAAGAATGGAGACATATGAACCAGAAAAGCCATAAACAATACAGAAAATACAAAGTTATACAGAATATAGTAGGGAATTAGAACTGGATGTTGTATTACATAGTTATCTTCACATTAGTTAACACAAAAACATTAAAGAAATATAGATAAACATATATAAAATTTACCTGAAAATGGATGGCTCCCAATTTTCTATTGGTGAATTTAACAGGGTGCTAAGCTGAAGTTTACTGAATACTGTGGTTTGATCCAATATAGAATCAAAGCCAGAGAAGTTGGGATGTATATGGTAACTGGTGCCCATCAAAAACCAGACAGAACTGCCAGATGATAAGAGAGCCAGTGGTACTTTCAAAAATCTCAATTCTATGCCTAGATTGTGGCACATTTCAGGTCCTGCGTCTAGATTGAACAGAGAGGGGACACAACAAAGATTTCCAGACCTAGTGTTTAAAGGTCCTTCACACAGTAAATCAACCTACTGCTGTCCTGTTTTCTCCACAGCCAGACTGAAATAATACAGCCCCAGCAGAGGTGTGAATTACCTTCATTCATCTTAATGGAGTGTTAACTTCAAAGGCTTGTTTCAACCATCTAAATGCTAAGCTCAAGAGTAAACATTCTGTTAAAAAAAAGTACAATTTTTAAACATTCACTCTGTACATATGAAAGTAATTTAGTCTTGGCATTTTGTCTTTTAATTTAAGCAAGTCTCCAAATGTTAGGAAAGTATATTTTGTGCTTTACTTACTTTTATTTTAAATAGTTATTACCTAATAAATTATGAACATTAAACCCGTAATGAGAAAGCCCATATTTCCCAGAAAACTATGAGGAGGGCACTTGAACAAGGCTTTTGGTAATCCCAGTGACAGCCGCCCTGCTCTCACCAGCCTTGTAATTTCTTCCAAATTCCAAGAGAATGCAACAACTCCAAACAGGCAATTAGATAAAGTGGGACATTCGTGTAAAATAAAAGTGAATACCACCACAAATCGTTTTTCTTGACATTCACTAAGCTTTATGTCAAGGGTTCCACAGGTTATTTGTCCCCTCGGTAAACCTCTAATAACACTATCTCAGGAGCAGGTGACAAATGTATTAACCGTTGCCCAGCTGTCATCACACTTAACATTTGCCCCAGGGGGCATCCTTGCATCTGCTCTAGATTTAGGGTTATTTTGGTATTACTGGAGTTAGATTTATTTACATGTCTGAACACCTATGTATATTTGGATCCATACTTTCATACAAAGAAAAAGAAGGGGTGTGAGTTGGACCTGAAGGCCCATGGAGACTCCGTGGGAGGCTTGGTCTGGCTATGCCCCTGGGGTAGAACTGGGGAAGCACCAACAACAGTGTGAGTGAAGGCTGGAGAGAGATTCCAAAGATAGTGGTTGTGCAAAATGAACAATGAAAAAACCAAAGAACCAAAGACAAGTTTTCATGTTCTTGGTTCAACGTAATTTCATTTTACTGGTTCTGATAAAGAAGCAGAGTAAGAGGGTAAACATTTAAGCTGTTAAGAAAACCTATTTTGGTCTGCATCTAGCCTATAGAAGACCACTTAATCCTTTTGACCCAATCCTGTATAAATATTAACTCCACTCTGTAGATTTGGAAATAGAAGGCTTAGAGAGGTTAAGGAGTATGCTTCACACCGAGATCAGACTCCTAATTTTTCTCTCAAAACCTTGGGCTTTTCACATTATACCATACTGCTCTCAAGTTGCCAAAGAAGTACCTCTTTGAAAATCTCAAGAGTTCAGTTGCCAACTTTGCAGGCTACTGCCTTAGTGAGAGGCAAGAGGGCACCTGCAACAGTGTGCATTTCCATACATGCAAATGAGCACTTTGCATGTAACTCCCTCTTTATGTGTGGGCCAGGGTAAGGTTTCATTTTACTGATACACTTCAGCTTTGGCAGGCTGCTAACCATGTGGCCCTTTACAGAGAGCACTCATGGCACAAAAGCCCTACCTTCTGGCCGCCAATAGAGATCAGCCATGCCAATGAGAAAACGGCAATAATTTGTAACCTCCACACAAAAATGATATAAATGTTCAGTATTTGATTGTTTGCCAAGGTCAATTTCATGACCTAATGACAAACTAACAAGCTCAGAGAACTTCCCACCCCATATCATAAGCAACACTGGAGAATCTTACAGTGAACACCAGAGAAAATTTGCGAAAGTTTTGGATAAAATTTTGGGGCAGGGTAAAATACCAAGTGGAATCACCTCACAATTTTGTTATTAGCGAGAGATATTGACAACATTAATCCGTAACCCAACAATCAATTTAGTACATAACTTAATATTTTCTCTAAACAAATTACTGACTCAATGTATTTCAGAACAATTACTTTTGCTCTGTCTGTGAAAACACTGAAAAAAGAATGAAAAGGCAAGACAGAGAAAAAAATTAGCAAAACACGTTATCTCATCAAGGTGAAGAATCTAAAATATACAATGAGAAATCAACCCACTAAAAAGTGGCAAAAGAATTGAACAGACACCTCACCAAAGAAAATATACAGGGGTCCAGTTAAGTATATGAGATATTCAACATCACGTCACCAGGGAATCACAAACTGAAATGAGATACCAGCACACATCTACGAAAATGGCAAAAATTCAAAACACTGACAAAACTAAATGCTGGTGCAGATGTGGATAACAGGAACTATCACTTGTTGCTGGCCAACAACTAAAACTAAACTGTAGTTTTACTTTTATAAAACTAAACATATTTTTGCCATACAATGTATTGGTATTTACCCCAAAAGTTGAAAAGCATGTTCAGTTAAGAATCTGCATGTGAGTGCTGGGCATGGTGGCCCACGCCTGTAATCCCAGCACTTGTAAGGCTGAGGCTGGAGGATCCTTGCAAGTTTGAGACCAGCCTGGGCCAGCCTGAACTGCAGAGTGAGACCCTGTCTCAAAAAGCCAAAAGAAAATCTGCATGTGCTGCATATGAGTATTTATAGCACCTTTATTCATAATTACCAAAATTTAGAAGCAATCAAAAGGTCTTTAACAGGTTAATGGATAAACAAACTGTGGTACACCCATATAGAGGAATATTATTCCACGCCGAAAAGAAACACTATCAAATCCTGAAAAAGACACGGAAAAGACTTAATTGTATATTGTCGAAGGAAAGAAGGCAGTCTGAAAATGACACATAACTACTGTAACCAGTTTTCTCCTCTCAGTTCTCATTCTGTGGATAAGGAAGAGGTCCATGAACAGCAGTAGTGAAAGAAAAGGGTATAGTTTATTAGAAAGAACAAAGAAAAATTCTTGCTAGTGGAGAGGGGCTTCCAAGGAGCAGATGCCGAGGACCTAAATCCTGGGGCTTCTACATAGCCACTGGCGGGCACACGAAAGGGGCAGCTTGTCACTGGCAGTTGCTTTCTGACGCTGTTTTCTAATTTGGCGGCTATGCAAAAATGAAAGTATGCTGTTGCTGCTGTTACTGGGCCTCTGAGGTCAGGGAAGCAGACTTTATCAATCCCTCGTCCTTTGTGTTCCCATTAGGCCTTTGTTCTTTCCGCTCCAGGAGGCTCATCTCAGTGCACTCAGGCCCTTGACCTAATCTTCCAATCCTCCCTCTATCTTCTACGTGATCCCAATCATACACTGTTCTAGAAAAGGCAAAAACAAGGAGACAGTAAAAAGACCAGGGGGGTGATGCCAAGAATGAACTCTGATGTCTGCTCCGGACTGACTCACAGTGCTCCAGTACGAGCTCCTCCAGCGCAACAAGTGGAGCACGCTAGCAGAAGACGTCACTACCAGGAGAGACTGGGTATGCTGGGGGTGGGGGCAGGGACTTCTACCTTCTGCTCAATAGATCTGGAAACATAAAGCTACTCTAAAAAATAAAGTCTTTTAATCTTTTAAAGTCCCAATTAAAGAGTGATTCAGTATATTTACAAATATCTTGAATTTATTTTGATTATTTTGTTCTTACTTTCTCTTACATATTGCCATTTTCTTCTGTTCTTCTGTTAGCGAGTTTCATAAACATGCATTTTTCATCCAAGGTGACTTCTAGAATTATTCTTTCTTGCTTATAGAGGTAAATTTTTCTTCATAAGTAGAAAAATATTTCTTTTATTTCTTGGTCCAATCAAGAATGATAAGAGCTAACGTAAAATTCCCAACCAAAATTCCAGAGATGAGCAAAACAAAAGCCTATGGGGGAAGATAAAGAACAGTAGTATTTTTTTTTAACTTCTCTTCTCAAAATATATTTTATATTTTAAGATATATTGACTTTCTGACACAGGTAAAATAATATAAAATGACAACTCATTTCTTAAAATATGAGTCCTAAAAGAAACAAAAAAAACCTACCCCGAGCTTTTTCCATGAGAGAAAATCCTCTCTGCTAAGTTTAAGATAAAATAGTCCTGGAAATACAAAAATCAAACATGTTGATGTACTGGCACCTGTAAGTTGGAGAGAAGAAAAGAAAGATGTTGTTGGATTCAGATGTGAGGCACTCTGACAACTTTATTCATTTTATCATGTGAATTTTTTAAAATGGAAAACTTACCAATTACACCAAATACATTTTTAATGTCAGGAACATATATTGCAAGTAAAACAATAATAATATTGAGTGCTAGAGTGATCGAGGCATGGTGAATCCATGAGAATGGAAAATTGGAGAAAAATATCATCATTAACGCTTTTCTGGCCTATTTAAGGGAAAAATAAACAGAATGAAGCAAAGAGGAAGCATCAAAGGCAAAGTGTTTGCTTAGAGGAACATGTACAATAACCGCGATATGCTTATATGCCGAGCTATTCAGATTCCAAAAATATAGCATAATCTAGTGTAAAGTGTTCATACACATGAACTGTTTATATACATAAGTCTTTCTGTATGATCTTCATACAAATGATTTTGCTTTAATTCAAGAAAAAATTTCACTGGCAATTTTTTAGGTTGTATAATTTTAAAAATTACCAAGAATAACACTGTGTGATGAAATATCAAAGAATCATTTTCATTACATTGAACAGAAAAACAAATGATTTAAAACAGAAAAAAAAATGCCATGGGAAAAAAATACCATTCGCTGTTTTATTTTCTATTGCCTGTTTCTTTCACAGCATGTAAATATGGAAAATAGTTCACTACACTTCCCAGTGCTAAGGCCAGCAGCAGAGGGGCACAGCCACACAAGTCACCTGGCGCTGCAGTTGGCTTAGGCTGGGGGAAAAATCTTGAAGGCCCAGTTTAAAAAGCAAAGCAAAGCAAAGCAAAGCAAAGCAAAGCAAAGCAAAGCAAAGCAAAGCAAAGCAAAGCAAAGCAAAATAAAGCAAAACCCACAACCCTCACTGTGAGATTCACGACATTCATGTGGATGCACCTAGACCTGAAGCCTTGTTTCCACTTTCTCAGAAACTGTTAAGATCTTTTGGACAGCAACTAGATGCAGAATAAGAATTTGTTCTTCCCTTAAATAAATTATAATTCTAGAGCAAGTAAAACATCTTGACTAAGATTAAACTAGCATGTCTATGTGAAAATAAATCTACAATAAGC
Source organism: Dinomys branickii (assembly GCA_004027595.1). NCBI lineage: Eukaryota > Metazoa > Chordata > Mammalia > Rodentia > Dinomyidae > Dinomys > Dinomys branickii. The sequence continues at coordinate 133,636 of PVLD010003529.1, read as the reverse complement.
CAGTAGGAGCTTATTTCTGCTGACTGGACTTTCTCCTCTCCATGCACATTCTTTTGAAAGTGGAATACATATAAACTCCCAAAACTTTGGAACTATAGTCTCTAAATTGGAAACAATGCTGTGGGAGAGTGTAAATCTAAACTAACTCTCCAAAAGCACAAATTAGCTTAGTGGTTCACTGTTATTTCTGTGCTTTCATGGGGTCGTACCCAAGTATGAGGTCTTTGATCAATTACTTGACAAATGAATAAGATATACAAGCCTCTATGTGATTCAAAGGTTCTAGTCTGCAAAGAATTAGTGTTGCCATATTAGGGAGCCCTACAAGCTAAGCAACAAAACCTTTAAACATACTTACAGGGAAGTGGATTAGAGGGACTGTCAAAAGCACAGCAAATAGTATGCATAACTTCACAGCCATGACAGCAACATCATGTGGCAAGTATTTACTATAACCTTGTAGTAATTCTGATTCCACTTTGTCTGTAAATAAAAAACAACAATAGGGATCATATTATAACCTATGCACTGAAATGTCAAGAATAACGATATTATTTTCCACTGCTCTAACAGATCTCTACAGGATTCCCACTCTCCAAGTCCACCTCTGGCCTTTTCACTCTCCTATGAAACACAAAGTCATTACATAAATATCTTCTTGAAACCTACAATCCTTTGTTCTTCTTTCCATAAAATCAGAAACCAGAAAAGGCAGAACCTCCAAACTTATGACAATGAGGAGTATGTTTTAAAGTATCTCTGTAGAACTCCTCTATTATCTGAGGGTTTGGAACCCTCAAGTTATTTGTAAAGTGTTCTCACATGCTTCGTGAATATGGTTCCTGTGATAATAATATGAGATAAGTAGTTGGATTCAAAATTTGTAGGCCTACGTCACTTGCCTGAGGTCATACAACATTAAAGGGGAGAGCTGGCAGAGCTGCACATCCAGAGTGTTTTGGTGCTCAAGATGTTCCCTTTTCTTCAACACAGTATTTTTTAAAATCTTAACATTTTGTGCATTTTACCAGCTTCACCAATACGTCACCTGTGCATTCATTTTTCATAAGAGAGAAATAAGTGTTAGGGAAATGGCTTACTTAAGAGAGTGAAGTGCTCAAGGACACTGCATCTCTATCTCTAGGGGCAGAGGTCAGTTTGCACTTAAATCAGAATGGTGCACTTTAGTTTGAGAGTAAACTTTTTTAGAAGGATGCTCTGGGGGGAATTTTAAAAAAATCAAATGTACCTGTTTTCAAGGACTTTAACATTAAGAGGTAGATAAAATGAATATACACAAACATAATAGAAAGTGTACAGACATAAATGAACAGAAGTAGCAGAAGGTGGTCTAAAAAAGATTAAGATTTTAAACTGAACCACAGAACAGTGTTCAAATCCCGACTCTTACAAGCAACTTCTGAATCACAGTTCCTATGTCTTTAAAATGGGGACAATAACACACTGACCTAGAGCAGTGGTGGTGAAACTATGGCATGCATGCCCTGGCGGCCTGTTTGCTACCACTGAAAGCTCTTGAAGGTTAACCATCATTGACCTGTAGAGTTACCAGAACATTAAGTGAGTGAACATACATGTGTGGACAGTCAAAGATGTGGCACAAGCAGAAGCCTTGAAGTAGCACACAGACATGCACCTGAGAAAATGAGTAATCTAGTAGTACTGCAGTGGCTGAAATACAACATATGGGACAGTAAAGAGAGGTGGGTGATAGGGTTGGGGATGCACAGAAGACCTACTAAAAACAGTGCTGCACAGGGTTTAGACTCCATCTGGCAGGCCATGGAGACCCAACGACTTAGGAAGAAGAGTATATTACGATCTGAACTACGCAGAAGTATGGACTAGAAGAAAAATCCCCAAAGAGGGCTAAAGGCAGGTAACTGTCATAATCACTGAGAGGTAATGAGAATCTGAACCAGAAACGATAATGGAAACAGGAGAGAAGTGAATTATTTGAAGTGGTATAGATAAATTTACACAATGTGAGACTAGAAATTGGGATTCTATTTCCAAATCTACAAGATACTTGTGTCTTTGTAGATACATGGCAAACTGCTTTATTTCCACTTTCTGAATCATAAAACAAGCTATTAATGCTTCTTGCTTCACAGCTTTGTAGACTTTAAACTGTTCTGGTTATTATGCAACATTTGGGCATTGGCCTCCTCACCAGAGGAAGGTATTTCTCTTTCTAGGCACATAATGCTTTAACATTTATATAATCAGAGTCAGTTCTATTAATCGAGGTACATATTTATAGGTCCTTTAATCGACAAATATTAGATTATTGACTAAGCTTTGGGAGCTCTGGATAAAAGGGTGCCAAGCAGCTCCAGAGCTTGAAACCTGAGGTTACAAAATCAAGATACACGCTTCATGTCTACTTTCTACTTTCCCAGGATGAAAACCTTTCTTTGGAGCCAGTCATCCTGTGTCCAGAGCTGACTCGTACCACATGTAAGGGATGTAGTACAACACACTTCTCTGGACTCAGATAAATCTCTACAAATCTCAGACAGGACCCAAATGTGATTGGTGCACTTTATATATGCCCCTGAAGTCAAGGGGCTGTGCTGTCCTATTCGATACACACTGTCCAGGGGGTGAAGTTTACAAAGATTATCAGAAAGAGCAGTGGATTAGCATTCGGGAAACCTGCCTTTAATACTATGAAGACAATTCACCTCCATGGGTTTCAGTTGCTCATCTAAAAAAAAAACTTGGAAGTTTTAATTCCAAGCTAGCCTTTTTGATAAGATCTCAGGCTCAATCAGCAAATTTTTTCCATATGAAAGAGACTGCTTGCCATCCTGATAGAAAGACCTAACATTTTCTTATTTATGAAAAGAACCACTATGAAGCGCAAAGCAATATTGGCACCATCTGTCTTTGGCGAAGGAGTGACTTTCCTGTGTTCTGTCTCTATAGCTATCTATCCCTACCCTTACAGGGCTCTTCTTAGATGGGATTTTCTCCACTGTATAACGTTTGGGTACTGTGAAGAGCTGGTGTTAGGGAGAAACATAACAGCTTTAGTTAGTAACAGGGCAAATCACTATCTAGGAAACATTTTATTTGTGTGGTACAACTTTAACTTTTGTATTTCAGCAACAATAATGATGGGTGGGTGGGTAGCTAAAGAGATATGCCAGGAGTTTAAATCAGCTAGGTTTTTCCAAAAATTTATTATATAAAAACTTGGGAAGGAAAGAAATCTGCATAATGTTAGAAGACACAGTGTAACATAATGTAATTTTTGAGGAGGCAGCACAGTAGAAAAGGGCATTAGATTTGGCAAAAGACAACACAGGACTTAAATCACAAATCTATTATTAATTGTCTGCAGGTATGAGCCTAACTGCTCCACCTAAATTAACCTACATTCACCTTGTGGAGTTGTTCTAAGAATTGGGCAATGGATATAAAGCACCAACATTTACTTAAATGTGATAGCAGCCATCCCTGCTCCAGACCCCTTTCAATCCAAGCTTTCTTACACATAACACAGCTCTGAAGTACCCAATGATTCAGGTGACTGTTTCTCAGTCATTCTGGGTATTAGAGGCCATTTGAGGTTTCTGCAGGTGCTTCTACTTAACCACAGGGGGAAGGAAGAGATATTTTTGGACTTTTTCTCAATGTTGAAGATCCCTAATAAAACATTTCAAGTATCCTTAGTCTGCAAATTGAAAATCTAAAATGCCCCAAAATCCAAATGTTTTAAACATGAAAGTCTCTGCAAATATTCTAAAATCCCCAAAACTCTGAAACACTTTCAAGTCCCCAAAATTTCAGATAAATGATAACCAGTAGTATTTGTGCCAAGTGACAATTTTAATTAATTTGTATATTAAAATTTTAATTAAAATTTTGCTACACTAAGTATTTGAATCATAAGAGGCATAGCTATATTAGCTTATAAATACAGAAAAACTTGATTGAGTTCAGGTCTATATAAAAATTAATGAACTCAACTTTAAAAATAGAACTTACATATTTCAAGAATTTTATTAGTGATGATCAAAAAAGTCTGACAATGTGTTTTTACTTTCTTTTTAGTGTGTGCAGCAGGGCATCATGCTCACAATGGAGATAATGTTTTTTTTGATGGTAGCTCTACATCTCTAGATCAGTATAAAAATGTACAAGCAGGTTTAGATTCATAGGATAGTCTTTATTACACTGCTGAAATAGCACAGATATAAAAGAAGGACTATAGAAAGCAGTTCTAATTTTCTCACATATTAGAAACTCCATGGTAATACAGCATATACTAAAAACTCCTATTTCAAAAGTTTTACTTAAAATAGTAAGAAGTTTCTGAAATTATGCAACAATTACAATACTGATAATAATAACAGTCACACACCACTAGCAGTAGCCCTTGTTTGGGAAGGGCTGTTATGTGCCAGATATTGTCCCCAGCATTTCACATACAACTCATTTCCACCTCAATCAACCTCATGCAGTTCCCCCATATCACAGAGGAGACGAGGATGAAGTCATTCATTTGAGGTCATATAGTTAGAGTACCAGAGTTACATGATCCAGATTTGCTGGACTTTGAAACCCACACTCTTTCCAAAGGGCTGCGGAAATGTAGCAATGCAAGCAGACATTGCCCAACACCTTGTCAGACTTGGGGAAACTCCGGGAGACAAATGCGTGGTCAGTCACTGTGGGTGTTGAAAACCTGAAATATGCACACAGGTCCGTCACCCAGGAAATGAGCCACGACAGCTGGATATTACCCTAGCAGTAACAGCCACTGATTTGCAGAGTTATTATAAAAGCCTTCATAAACCTAAAAGTCTATTAGAATTTGACAAACCGAATATAACTTGTTATAATGTGTTTGTTTACAAATTGAAATGTTTACAAATTAAAGGAGTGCTTATTTTTTTTCTTGTTCTAGACTTTCAGGTTTTATTTTTTCCTGACGTTCTTATGGAAAGAAAAATACCACAGCATACTGAACAGCGAATTTTTCCAAAGTAAAAACAGGAATTTTATACTTGTATTATGGATTTAAAAGTATCTTAAGAGAATTAATAAGGGAGGTCATGGTGCATCACAGAACGCACACCTGATGAGTTCTGCGATAACTAAGTTTGAAAGAGGAGAGATGTCTGACACCTATGCAGGTGCCTGGAGTCCAGCACACGTTCCCTTTTCAACTTGTGCTTTCACAATCAAGATGACTTACTCTCCCAACCCCAAACTTCTTAGCATCTAACGTATCAAATACATAAATTTAAAAATCCAAAAACATTATTTTGTAGAAAAACATCAATGTTCCTAAACTTGAATTTCTACTTAGGCGTTTTAGAAAAACATTTCACATGAAGTCATTAATCTTAAACTAAATCCTGCCCAGCACTAGGGATCTAATCCAGGGACTTCGCACTAAGCCCCATTCCCAGCCTTTTTCATTTTGAGCAGGTCTCACTAGGTCACCAAGTTGCCCAGGCTGGGTAGAACTTCTGATGCTCTGACCTCAGCCCCTCAGAGGGCCAGTATTATAGGTGTGTGCCACTGTACCCAGCTGATTCAGCTTTAAAAGAGAAAAATAACCAATTTTTTAAGGCTCCAGGGCCACCACAACACTGCATTAAAATCTGGTGGCCTGAATAAAGTGACTTACTAATGAAGGTCAGAAGGACACTAGTGAGAAATGAAATTATGCAATTATGCACATAATAATTTATTTTGCCATCTATAATTAAAGATTGTACTCACCATAGAAAGTAAGGTACCCAAAGAGTGCAGCTATAAAGTAAATGAGAAAACTTAAAGCAATTGCTGTGTTGGTTACATTCTGCATTCTTCTCTTTGAGGGGCTAAAAGACAAAAATGGCAAATGTAGAATTTATGAATTGAATTATGTCTCCAGAAACAAGTATCTTCCAAGCTAGTTGAGAGGATGCCTCAATCACTGAAGACCCGGTTCATCAAGAAGTACACATTAGAATTCACAATTTGAAATCAGTACACAAAGATCACACTTCCGGGAAACACTTTCAGTTTGGAGGGGGGCGGTTTGCTCTTGATTGTTCTGCTTTGCTCCATTTTAAAGTAACCCTTAGAACACAGCAGTGAGAGGCCAGGGTTCGTAAATGAGAATGCCATTCACTGTAAAAGCCCCAGAGATAGAAAGACACACTTAAGACATCTGGAGTATTTCAGGGTTCTACGGTACCTCTGAAGCTCACAGTATATGGGCAAGACGGAGGTATGGCAGAGAAATGAAAACGCCATGGTTGGGATAGCATAAGCACTCTGGAAAAAAAAAGTTAAAAGACATTAAATGCTGTTCTACTGAAACCACTATTACACTTGATAACAAATTCAGTGCATTTTTTTAAAATATTAAATTTATTTAAATTTGTTTCATCTTTCACAAATTATCTCTTTATAATCCTTTTTTTTTTTTTAAAGAAAGATAAATTTATGGGCTTATACTCTACTTGATAACTGCTTTGCCTATATTGGTCAGAATAATTTTTAGCTTGCTTCCCATACCATACTGCTTTATTACAATCCCCAGTACACATTATTTAAGATAAAAATAATTTAGGTAACATAAAAATAGCACCATTTTAGAAATGCTCTTATTGTAATTCTCAGTCTTTCCTAAAGTATACATACATAAATACATCTTACTACCCTAAGCAGCAATAATTGTTAATGCTTTTGAACTTTTTGCCAACAGTCCAAGGGAATAAAAAAATTAATCATATCTTTGCACTGTCAGCATCTTTAATCTCGATCTCATTCAGGAAGAATGAACATCATTTAACTTAGACCTAAAACCTCTTTATGACCCCATGTAATACATAAGCCTACTTTTTGTTTCATTTTCATTATGATACCTAACAAGGGCCAGAAGATGCTATAAAAGAAAAAAATTACCCTCTAAATGAAGGTACTGCCTTTACCCAATGGATGGTGGGGATTTATCTTCTCTTTTCTGTTCTAAAAATATTTTCTCTTGCCTAGCTTTAGGCTCTTCAGCAAAAGAAGTTTCAACTGAAGACCTTTTGGGCTATAATGCCCAGACCCTTCAAATATGTAAGGAGAGAAGCTGTGCTGTTTCCAGCTGGGAACGAGAGTTTAATTCACAAATTCTCTTATATTGCTCAATTTCCTGGCTTGTCAATTACCCTACTACATTTTAAGGCACATTTTAAGGTCTTTGCCATGTAAAAGATGTGGTAACTTCCCTTGTAGGGCCAGAGAGGCATTTTTCAAGGAATAAATAAAAAGGAAAATTCTGCATGGAGGAGTAACCACATTAACATTCTTCAGCAACAGAACCGTCCACGAGAAGGGATTCTGGCATCTGTGAACTACAAAATGGCACTTCAGTAGCAGAAAGTATAGAGGAAGAAATCTGCAGAAACAGGAAAGACTGTTTGCACCCTCATAAAAGAGGTGAAGCCAGAGGCCATCCAGGCCGTAGTTCCTGTCCAGTTGCCTCTGCTGGTGCTCAAGAGCTCTTGGAGGGATTGCTGGTGTCCTAAGGTTCTTAAAGAAGGCAAGAGGACTTGGTCTTCTAGTCTCTGCTCCAGGCAGCGTGAATTTCAATTTTGGAATAGTGGTTGGAAAAGACTTTGGCAGTGCTTGCTGGTCCAGTGTTCAAGTGGTTTAGCTGCAGACCAAAGTTCTACTCACAGGGGAAGAGTTATTGATGTAATTGGCTATTTAGCTTTACAAGTCCAGAGGGCAACAGGAAGTCTGTATCCACAGAAGACCTTATTGGCCAGACCAGACATTCGGTAAATCTGTTCTTTTAGGCAGAGACCCATTTAAAACAGGCTCTATTTTAAAGCATGCCAAAAAAAAAAAAGTGCCTGTTTCATAATGGGCCACCCTGCGTTAAATAATATTATTCTTCTGGTAGGCAATCCTATACTTAGCACTTTCATGAAAATTAATTAGTTACAGGTACAAAGACCTAAGAGACCCTGTTACACAAATCTCTTAAAACTTGAAATGTGAGAAATCAACCAAAAGTATCTGTTAATAACTTACACACCTCTTTGGAGAAATGAAAGAGCATTGGTTTACAATCATCTGTAGCATTTGAAATCTGTTTAAGAGTATTGAGGGGGAAGAGAGAAACCAACAGGTATTAAAAGTCAGAATACAGTAACAAAAATAGTGAATTAATTATTACTAGGCTTTCAGATCAGATTATATTTCCAAAGTTCCAAAATGCAAATTTAGCTGTTACTTTTACATCAGTTAGGAAAAAATCATTCACTTGCCTCTCTTTCCTTTTTACATTAAAAGTAAAAAACACAAATAAAAACTATTACCTGGGAGAATTCCTCTATATAATTTAATGTCAGAGGACAAGGGATGGACCATTTTTTAATTATTATCTGTAAGAATAAATACAATCAACATTCAGATTATTTCTAATAAAATTCATGAGTGATTTCAAATAGGTTAGCATTGTTTTAATAAATCTAAACCATTTCAAATAAGAGGCTAGCAGAAGATTGCCGGCTAATACGCGATTCCTGGTTAGAGTGGGGTTATCACTTAACAGCATACGGTGCTTCACATCTGTTTAGTTGGGATCTTCCCCCTCAAAGACTGAGCAGATTCTCCCGGCAACTTTTACAACCCCAGTGGCATTGAGGTATTTTTAAAAAATTGCAACTCAAAGAGTTTTAGTGACAATGGTACAAAATGATTATTTGTATCAGCAGCAGATAGAGAAATATTAATAGCAGTTTGGGGAAAGGCTACAGGCAGAAATACGTAGAGACCAGTGAAAGGGGACCTCAGGGATTTCTGATGAGTAAGCACTTCCCCCTCCTTACCTTTCCAGGTTTCTGTTATTTTGGGGAATGTGGAGAAAGCTGGCTGGAGTAAGAGCACACAGCTAGGGAATTCCACCGGTAAAAATAAATTTTATAAAATTAAAAGAAATCCAGAGGGATGCTGTTTCCCAGAAATACTCAGTGAAAATATTTCAGGGTTTTTTACCCTTGTGGCCACCCTGTTTAGACCTATAGATGCAGTGTGGCAGGATTACCACTGTTGCCAGTGTTTCAGGCACATGATTACTCTGTAAATGTTTACTTTTGCCTGAATCACAGCATACAAAGAGGCAAGAGAGAATTAAGGAAGCGTTCGTTTGTCCTTTGTGGGAGATCAATCAGTAAACACCATTCTTATTCCTAGTTGGTATTTATCTAGTTTTGGATTTTAGCAAATTCAATCAGAATGTTGTAAGTGGCAAAACAATTCTACGCAAAATATTTTTTGGACTAAGTTAATGAGTGAACTAAAGAGCACTCAATTAAAAATCTCATCAAGAAAAAATGAGGTTGTAAGAATACATCAGGCTACTAGGACATTCCTGCTAAGTTTTCATACAAATAAAACTACTCTGCCTTCAAGAAAGATAAACTTAAGACATTTATAGTTAAATGGATGCACCTTGTGACCATAACATTACGAGAAATAAATGAGACACACAAGCTTAAATATAGTATGGCTTCTCTTATATGAGAAACCCAAACTATAAATAAAAAATGAAATGAAAGACAATAGGAAGTAGGGAATAGGAAGTAGGGAGACCCTTTTCAAATGGGCAGAGGAACGAGAGTGGGGAGGGGCAGGAAAAAGAACTGATGAAAAAAGGAAATAGAGCTTTAGCAAATGCGAAGAACTAGAGTTGGGAAGAGCAGGGAGGCCTGGGAGGGGTAGGGGATGGAAAGAGAAGAGGTGTTACATACACGCACAAATTCCCCATAATAAATGTAACCATTATACACTACAAATGTACTAAAAAAAACAACCCCAAACTCCAATGATCAATTTGCCAAGAAGAATCAACAAATTCAGAAGCATAGTTTTTTCTGAAATGTTTAAAAAGACAAAAACAGAGGGCTGGGGATATAGCTCAGTGGAATAAGCGCTTGCTTGGCAAGCGCAGGGTCCTGAGTTCGATCCCCAGTACCGCAAAAAAAAAAAAAAAAAAAAAGACAAAAACAGAAAAGCACAAAGAGGGGCTGAAGTGGCAGGAGGAGTGAGGTCCCTGCCCGCTGGCCCCGGGCCCTGCTGACACTGCCCTGCAGCCGGCTCCTTGCATTTCCCCCTCACCAGCAGAGGGGCTGCAACGGTGACAGCCACTCAGGGAGCGTCTGCTGGGGACCAGCTACCTATTTTTTAGACGAGGTCCCTTGACAAGTGGTACATGTGAGCTATTCATTTATTTTACTAGGGGACGGGTGTGGTGGTGCATGCCTGTAACCACAGCACTCCGGAAGCTGAGGCAGGCACATCACTGTGAGTTTGAGGCCAGCCTGGGCTGCAAAGTGAGTTCAAGGCCAGCCTGAACTACATAGCAAAACCCTATCTCAAAAAGACCAAAAACAAACAAACATTTATTTTACCAGTTCTTATTTCTAAACTTTCAAATAAAAATATTTCCAAATAATGCTCCAAAATGTATTATTGTTTCATTAACTCGAAAAATCTGAGAGCAGCCAAGTTTTAAATTAATATAAATTCAGTTACTACATCTAATTCCTGTGCAAACATCTGTCTCCATCCCACATCTGTGTGGTGGCTGCAGATGACAATGTGTTCGTGGGGACTTCCATACCCATCATGTTTAACACAGCACTTAACAGAAGAAAAGCTTCCCACTAAAACCCATGTATTTAGTCCTCTGCTTTGATTACTGACTTACTAAAATATTATTTAAAGTATTGATTTAAGACAACACTTCAGGAAGGAATGTCAACCCATTTGTTTCCAAAATGGAGCAAAAGAGATAAATTTATAACCCCTGCAAAGCAAATCCATTTATGAAATCTTAAGATTTTTTAGGTAAAGAAACTTTTTGTTAATTTTTTAATGAAAGGAATCTAGGAGAACAAATAGAGTAAAGGATTTTATTCGTAGTTTGAAGATTAAATAAAATAACAGTTTTCTAGATTCTTAAAAATATAAATAATATACAGATGTATAAATACATGCTAATAAAACTAATCAATGAAAAAATTGGCCTACTTCAAACAAATCTGCTAACATATATGCATGTTTCATTTTCCTTACCACTATGTATTTCAAAACCTATCACTTACAGACTCTATAATAAATATCAACAAAAAAAACATTAAACCACAGCCTAGAATCCTTTTCTTTGTGCTATTGACTAAATTTACATTAAATTTAAATTGTTCACAGATAAAATCTGAGAGGATGGCTTGTACAGCATTACAATAACTGCAGAATAAGGGTATTATTTCCATATGATTGCTATAGTTGAAATCTGTATTGAATTAAGGAATATCTACCATGACAGAAATGCAAACTACAGTAGACATATCAACATAGTTCACCTGCTTTATGCTATGGACTATGAAAATTAAATTACTTCTATCTGTGCAATGCTTGGGCTACCAATGAGCTGTGAGGGGAAAATTTGGTATGGTACGTACACTGATTCTCTTTAATATCCATATATTCATTTGCATGTATAGGATACTTCTAACCATGTAGAAGCTCTTCAACAATCAACTTATAATGAAAATGTTTCTGTTTCTCGCTTAAACATGGAGCCTAAAATGTTTATATTCAATTCATTATTTGTAAGATACAAGTAAGAAATAGGGGGAGAGGCTGGGGACATAGCTCAGTGGCATAAGTGCCTTTCTGGCAAGCACAAGGTCCTGAGTTTGAGCCCTAGTACCAAAAAAAAAAAAAGAAATATGGAGAGGAACAATTTTAATGTTGGTAATTTAGCAAATGATTCAATGTAAACCATTAAATATTTTCAGCTTTAAGTGTAACCAACAGAATACTATAAATACTTACACACAGTGCAGTTAGTCACTTCTACCTAGTTTAAGGAATTGAAAGTTGTTTTGTCCTTGTGTCTCAGAAAATGGTAGAACCTAAGTGAAATGCAAGGCATCCTATATTGACAGCTTTGACACTTAACTAACATGACTTAACTAGTTCTTATCCTTGGCATTTTTCTCTCATTCATTTCTTAATAACGAGGGAGAGTTTAACCAAGCCTATCAAAAGGTTATTTGGATATGTATTCCTGGCAGGTCAGAAATGTTTAATTCTATTTCTTTCCATATTTAGATATTGGCTATGTAATACACTGCTATGCAGGGAAAAACAGGTTTTTAAAAAATATTCAAACAAAAAGGCATTTTAAATCTGTTTTAGAAGAACTAAAAGGAAAACAAAAATTCTAGTTTTCTCTTATCTTTGTAAGTATCAACATAAGTTAAATTTATCATGCTATTTGGTGTTGTAATAAAAATGAACTAAGTTAAGAAAACATATCCCACACGTGAACAAAAATAATCATTCCCAATACTATGTTTATGAGAATGCATCTATGCTGAGTAGCCACAGCAGACAGGGATATTCAAGTCCCCGATGTTTATAAGATCTAGTTAAGTCTCAGAAACTAAGGTATCATGAATGGAACAAAGCTTCCAAATTAAGATGACTAGTATCAGACTGATTTCACAGACCACAGACCAACTGATTCTTTGCAGAATATTGTACAGAAATAAACTGGTAGTCCTATGCAAAGATTTCTACTTCAGGGCTTTAACACAACTGGTGAGCTTCCCGTTGGTTGCTTGCAAGGGATGCTGAACTGGAAATGTGGCTCCAGCTAAGCCTTGTCAGAACTGGACAATGCAGGAACAAAAGTTATAATTTTTGTGAGTAAAAGTGCGTTTAAATAACACAGTGAAATAAACGGGCTACCTTTTCCAATGTAGAAGTTAAAAGAAAAAGGTCATTAACACAAGTCCAATTTTAGTAAGGAGATAAGCAATGCATTATATTTTAAACTTACCACAAGAGCAAAGAACACCATAAAGAAAAATGATAAACTACTTGTGTAGCCAAGAAAGCCTGTAAAATAACAGTAAAATAAAAAGCAATTTATAAGGAAAGTGATCCTAACATACAACTAAAGCTATACATCTTGGGCATGTTTTCTATTACAGTGCTTGGTATCTGGGGCTTAGGGCTCAGAATAACAACATTCCAACTATCTGTCACAGATCATTTATGTAGCTCTGTATGGCGGAATTGGAACTGGCTTACCTCTAATGGTACACTGTAAGGAATGGCTGCTCTTTAATGTTCTGCTGTAAAGATTTTATTTTAGTGGGGCAGACAAAACACTACTGCGAGCCACGTAATAGGTTAACTAGGCAGGGCTGAAGGCTGAACAACCTAAAGCCATGTTTAAAATTATTCACGACCACCACCCTTCTGCTAAAAATGTGGTGTTGTGAAATTTAAAAGCCTCTTAGTATTTCTCTCTCTTTTTTCTGAATAAGTTACGGGCTTTTCTACAAACACTTACCTATTTTGGGAAGAAGTGCAAGAGGGAACACAATGCCAACACAAATGATTATTAACAGTGTTTGTCCATCAAGACACCGAGACCTGTTAGAAAAAACGTTCTGTTTCAGGTACAGGACTCCAGTGTTTGCTCTTATTCACACACGCACGTGTTACAACCGTTACAACCACCCCAAGGAAACACGCACTTCCTTTTGTTAAAATGTACCTACGGGACCCCAAAGTTCTCTTTAATGATTCACATTTAGGAAATGTATCACAACAATGAGAGGCCATTTTTCAGCTGCCAAAATAATAATTGCTTAAAAATAAAATAATAGCATTGGTAAGGAGTGTACAAAAAACTGGTGAAAATATAAACTATGTAACTACTTTTATAGAAAGCAATTTGGCAGCAGATATTGAGACCTTTCAAACAATTATGCCCTTTAATGCTTATAAGGGACTGTTAGAAATGAAGAAATAATAATAACAAAATTTTTGTACAAAAGATGTTTAATTGAAACACTAAAAATAGTGGAAACTGGAAACAAACATGTAATACCATGGCAGTTTTGAAATACCAATATAACTAACACTCAATAAACATCACAGATACACATGCACAACAGTGTACACTGCTGTGAGGAAAAACACAGATGCATTAAACATGGAAAGGAACTATGACATATTGATGCTACACATTATCTCTGGATGGTAGAATAATGGGTCATTTTTCTTCTTTACAGTTTTCTATACTTTTCCAAATTTTTAGGAAAGGGAAAAGGACATGAATTACGAGATTTAAAAATATTAAAATTTTCATGTAGACAGTAGAATACTAAAAAAAAAAAAACAAAAAAAACCCCCGGAAAGTTGGCAGTGCTATGTATTGGCTCTTTAAAAAAATATAAAAAATCAAAACCACCACCAGGTGTGGTGGCACACGCCACTCAGGAGACTGAGACAGGGAGAATGCTATTCCAAGGCCAGCCTGGGCAACTTAGCAGGTTTCTGTGGCAAAAAAAAAAAAAAAATGGTGGGGAGGAGAGCACCAGGATGTAGCTCCACAATAGAGCGCTTGCCTAGCCTGGACAAGGGCTTGGCTTTAATCCCTAGTACAACAAAAGAAAACATGCACATACATTTTTTTTTTAAGTTAGAAAGATATGTGATACTTAAAATACCAAAAGTGGATATTTCCAAGTGGTAGTAATACGAGCAATTTTCATTTTCTCCTTGTTTGCATATACGTATTTAATTTTTAAATATGAAATACTTCATAGAAATTTATTAATTCCCCAAGATCTTAATACATTTGTATGTAAAGGAGAAGCAATTCATGAGAGATATACAACTAGTAAATATACATGAAGAAAAATCTAATCACCAGTGCTTATTAAAGATAAAAGACTGTTGAAATTAACTTAGTAAAATGTTTAAAAAAATAATGCTTAAGGGTGTTGCATAATTGGCCAAGCATATGTTTCTAGTGATCTTGTCAATTAGTCTCTCTTTTGGAAAACAATGACAATATGTAGTAAGAGTAATAAAAATGTACTGGTAATCTAAGAAAATTAACTAAAATAGAAAAAACTCTATCTGTAATATAACACATTTTTTGGGGGTATCAGGAATCGAACTCAGGACCTTGTGCTTGCCAGGCAGGCACTTATGCCACTGAGCTATATCTCCAGCCCTGTAACATAACACTTTTAATAGTAAGAAGCTGAACAGAAAATTATATATCCAACAATAGAAAATATTTAGGTCAATAACAGCATATTCAATGGAATAGTATGTAGTTTTTTAAAAAAAAAGGATAATCTAATAGAATGGAAAATGTTAATGACATAGAAATAAAATATGTGATTATTAACTATATTTCAAAAGTTTGGAAAAATTCAAAGAAAATAGAAGAACAAAGATTAGGTTAATATGATGCACATAATTTGTCTTTGCTTTATTTTTCCTGTTTTCTGAGATAGTGGTCATACTTTTTCACTAAAGCATCTATATCTCTACATCGCTGTATCACAGTAATACAGTAAAATTTATGCCTCAAGGGGAGCTGAGACCATCAAAGACCAACAGGGATTATATTTTTCAAATCACTTGGTAGGTGACTCAGTATTTCCACTTTGTAATAATGTAGCCAGTTTTACTTTCAACAGGTAGCCAATGTCTCCTAAGAAAGAGTTTTTTCTTGACATGGGGTTTCAACCCTTGGCTTCCAACATGGACCTTATGGTTCAGTATACATCTTCTACACTGTGGTTAGCGAGAAGTATTCTCCAACATAGCATGAGTCATTACTTTTGAGTGCCAACAACTTCCTAAGAAAACAAGAAAAGCAGCAACAGCAGAAGCAGCACCATGATCCTACCTTTCCTTTCCTCAACCCCATTTCATGCCTTTTAGAAATGCGTGCGCAAGAAACTACAACCTACGTGCGAGGGTTATCGCTCTCAGGACCTAAAACTGTGCTCTCCCCATCTGCACATGTCCCTTGAGTCCTGGTATGCAGAGTACTAATAGAGTTCACAGGCCAAAAATACAAATAGTATTCAGCATGTCTATGTCCTAGTCACTTCTGAATAAGAACCAAGTTGGAATGTCAAAATACCTCTCACTGAGGAACACCTGGCAACTGCATTTCTGAAGCTGGCATAAAGCCCAGGGCTCTGTGTCTGAAACGGCTTTCCTTCTGGGACCCAGTATCAGACCCAGACAGTTGCAGTGCCAGGAGAAAATAGGCCCACGGGAGCGTCAAAGCAGATTCCATCTGGTAGTTCTGCTGTCCCTGCTAGGTAACAATACTGCACTGTGTATTTAAATATCTGTCAGGCGGTTATATTTCAGATTGTATTGCTACCATCATAAAATAAAAAAAATTATCATAAACCAATTCGACTCTTTAAAAGGAAAAACAACCAAACAAAACAACACAAAGGTAAACTTGCACAAAAGGGAGCGAGCTAATCACCAGGATCTGGACTCTTCTCTTGCATAAGATTAAATGAACACTTTTAAAAATACTACCAACCGAGGTACTTCACTCTACTTTGGGTCGCAATTCATGATATCCACTAGACTCACATGACTGACTAAAGCACGAACTGTGGATCAGAAGATACCGTTACCTCCTCCCAAAGCAACTCAGAATCACAGAGCTATGGAACATTAGCGCTGGAAGAGAGCTAGAGAGCATCTGTCTCAGCAGCTTCACTTTACGTGTCTATGAAGTAAGCATCACACTGAGGGTCTTGACAGTGGTAATGGAAATACTGCTACACTGCAATCGTTACTTCAAGTTTACAGTACACTTCAGATACCGCCTCATTTATTTCAAGACCATACTCTATAGGACTGAACTTTACATTCTTAATATAAAGGGTTTTCTTGTAAAACATCATTTCTATCTCTTATTTGGATATTAGTGATTATTAGTAATTTCTTATCCTTACTAATTTATGTTAATAAAGCCAATTACAGATAACATGCTTTCCTTTACCTTTCATTTATTAGTAATAAAGGCCAACATAGTAATGTATGGAAAATTTAGTTTAGATTTTATGTACATGTTACAGCCAACTGAATTGTGCTTGCCAATGATTATTTTCCAGAGAACAGAAGTGATTCAACTTACAAAACAGATTCTCAGACTGAAAAACACAAAGTAGTACAAAGAAATCTTAAAAAGTACATGTTAAATAAACTCTTTATAAATGAAGAGCTTAGAAAAGTACTAACCTTAAAATTTTTCTTAGAGGAGAAAAAGAACTATCTGAGAGACTCCTGTTTTCCTACTGTGATCTAAAGATACATTCTTTTTAAGCCAAAAGAATTAGAGTAAAGAGTTTTATACTTCCTAGAAAACTTGTTTGATCTGTGGATTTAATCCTATATGATAAAAATGTTCCAAGTACGAAATACAGAGTATAAATCCTTAGCTGTATTGCAAACGCTTTGGCATGCAGATGTTTTTTCCACTTTTAATGAAAACCAGATTTATTTATAAGTTGCTTTAATTTCATTCTCGAATGGAATGGAACAAGGGAGTATCATATGGTCTGAATTAGGATCTTACTCACATCCCATATCAATTATGTAACTCAAATGCAAGACAACTTAATTGTGTCAATCATATTCCCCTGACAAGATCATTAAATGTTAACATAGAGCTTCCAACTTTTAACAGCTATAGATTTAAAAATGTAAGTTTATTCTATTAAAAATATAGATGTACCACAAAAGTTCAATGTAAGCATTATACCTTATCTGTAATAATTTTGGGAATTAGAACATAATGAATATACTTTATTTTTGAAAATATCTTTATAAAAGCTTATATTTCACAAAGACATATTAAACATACTGTTAGTCCAGAAAATAAGGACCACTTGAATGATCTTAACTGAAATTACCCTACATCAAACCCTAAAAGTATATCAATGTCATGTTGATCTCACAGAAAACGGTACTATGTTTGTAACTATATTTAGAAATATACTTCCCTAAAAGATAGTAAAATTATCACAACAGTTGTTTCTTAATTACTTTGCAATATTAAGCTTTACAGGATGTTTTAGCTGTTCTCTAATTAATAATCACTTATTAAATTGTTTTAAGGCTAAAATCCAAAATGAGTGAATAAAACATTTAAAGGTATGAAAATGTTAAAAAAAGAATTACAATTTTAAAACGTAAGAGAAATGATGCAAATTGGCCAGTGTTTTGAAGTATGTACAGTTTAAAAAATCCATTTCTGATGCATAAAAACATTATAATCCATTTTCTAATATGATTGAGACAGTAAATTTTAGTTTCTTAAAAAGACAAAACAGGAAAAAACTCCAATAATATGAATGGCAATTTAAAATGAAGTTATGGTAAAGAGATCACTTTAAGAGGGAGAAGACTTGTAAGTTTCAATATCAGTTCTGCCACTTATTAATTTATTTCTAAAAATGTACCTGTCTTTATATCTTTCCTTTTTCCACAAAGACATGACAACAGAAAGAAAAGGTAAGTAAAAATCATAAAACTGAGGACCTTAAGAACAGAAAACACACATGACAACTGTTAAGATGAACAAGTTTTGCAATACATTCATATTCAACTCTGGGCTTCCTGACAGTCTGCGCAAAAGAAGATCACCCTTAAAGTTATTATCATTGCAATTTCTCAATCACCCACATTAGCATTGTGCTGTAAGTGCATAGTGTGTTATAAGCATGTGTATGTATAATAACCTATTTGATCACCCCAATAATTTTGTTAAAAAAGCAATATTAGTATCCCTATTTTACCAAGAAATCAAAGGCTCAAAGTTAACTAATATGGTTCATAAAAAATTAAATTATTGAGATTGCTAACATGAAACCAATAGAAGATGTAGCCTTGCTCTTTGTTAAGCATTCTTTATTCCACTTCATATTGCCTTTAATTTTTGGACCTATATTAGAAATTCTCACATAGAATTGAAGTGATAGAAGTTATTCTTGCTATTTTTACGGCAAATACAAAAGTAAATTTTACATAGCTATTTCTTACAGCAATCACTTATCAAACTAAAAGCATAAAATAAAAATGTAACTAGATAAAGCTGAAGATGTATCAAGACAGTTAAGAGCATCAGATGTGACAAGAAATGTGGAAATCTCATGAACTAAAAAGTACTATAAAAAGACACAACCTCTTCTAATGATGAGAAATCATTAAGGATCTCTACTTCCTTTTTTTAACCACATTTTCTGGATGGTCCCTGTTCAGATCTAAAGTAATCATATTTTTCTTACAAATACCTATTTGCCTTTGTCTAAATACAATTGTTTCATGGAAGCCAAAGTGTTAAAAAACAAAATTTTGAAAATTTTCCCTGTATTCCCAAACAAGTTCAATTATTGGGGCAAAATGATCATCTGATAGGCTACAAGTCTGATAGGCTTTGTGTTGTGGTTTGAAAACTGTATGAAATAATCTGACAACTAAAAAGATTTATCACATCTTTTCAAATTCATTTTTCTAAAAAATTCCTTGTCATACACAGAGAAAAGAAAAACAGAATTTGGGAATTTTTTGCCATGAAAAGAAATGAGTTTAATATAGCCTGTAGGAACCAGAATTTTTTTAAATAAAAGAGAAAGTACACTTGATTTGGAATTGTTCTTAATAGCATTATAAAACAGGAAACGAAACAAGTCCACATAAGGACATTTTTATCGCGCTGTATAATATGAACCTCACACAGGTGTGGTTGTAACTGCCACATTCTTTGTCACTATGATTTGCTGAGACGTGACAGCAGAATTATTCATTCTCCTCCTTTGTTTAAGTACCCTTGGTACTTCCAGCCTGACCCCAGCCCCACCCGTCTCTTGCAGGGCCTGGGCAGTCTCCGGCTCTCCCCCAGTTCTGGCTTGTTTGGCGCTCACACACCCTGGAGGCAGGCGGAGGCTGGCTGCGCTTCAGATGGCCCCAGCGCAGCGCTTTGAACACAGTGGGTAGTGAAGAACCTCTGCAGACCACTTTTTCTCTACTTTGCTCCTCCCCACCTAGTTTTAAACATCATGAGGAAAAGGACCACATTTACTTCACTTGTCAGTAGAATTTAACAAATCTTTACTGAATAAATGAAGGCGATGTAAAATATTTTTTCTTACCCACTGTGGTCTCCAGTTAAAAATTCGGAAATAGCAGCAGGAAGCTCTGCTTTAATAATTAAAAGGTAAGAAGACATAGCTGCAAAAAGAATAACAGTTCCTGTTAGAATGCTGTAATTTTCAATCATTTATCAAATACTAACCTGTTGAGCATGGCAGCTCACATCTGTAATTCCAACTATTCAGGAAGCTGAGGCAGGAGGATTGCAAGTTGGAGGCTAGTTTGAGTAATGTGGAGCCTGTCTTAAAATAAACAAAATTTTAAAAAGGGCTGGGGCTATAGCTCAGTGCTCCCTGGGTTCAATCACTAGTTTGTGTGAGGGCAGAAAGTCATCTATGCAGGGACACAGATGTCCATTAGAGCTGGGGCAACATGTGGAAGACTAACTCACCATGTATTACCCCGAAGGTACGTATACCGGGAGTGGAGATAAGCAACTCTGCAGAGAGGAATAATGGGTACAGTGTACACTTCAAGTCCAAGGCAAACAAGTTAAAAAAGAGAAAGGGTCTTGGTTGCAGACCCGTTTACAAGTAATTTTTTTTTTTAAGTTTTATAAAAGATCTTACATGCTACTTCCCCTCACCAAGGCAACAAGTGACACAGAAACAGAAGTTTAACAAGTATGGCTAACAACTTTATTTCTTTTTCTTACTAGGAAGAAACACCCATTCCAGAATTTCATTGCTTCTCTCTTCCTGCTACCCACACCATATTATAAACACATGTTATATGTAGTAAAAATAGAATAATTACATTTAAAGTTGCCCTCTAAAACACTAGAAAGATTCACTAGAAACCATTAGCATACTGAAGAGCTAGAACTTCCCATTTTATTCTATTGTATTGAGAGTCCATCTGCATTATGCAATCAGACCCTGAAGCTAGCATTATTTCTCACATTTTATCTGGTGGATCTAAGACATAAGCCAGCTTTTATAGCACTTTAATAATGATCCAGTATTTCTGATGTAGCCATAAAAACATAAATCCTACAAACTTTCCATCATGCATATGGTGACAGAATGCAGAATTTATATGCAAATACTTGAGTGTAAGCTTAAATATTATATGAGTGAGTTGGGGTCAGAGCCTCGGTTTCACAGAGCAGGAATCTCTCCTCCAAAGATTAAGTATATATTTTTAAAAAGAGCCAACAAGAAAATGTCCATGAAGAATAAAGAGTATGTTCTGTGTGCACATTCATTTTATTACTTATTTATATCTCAGGAAACAGTTCACTTTCTCCTCAGACCTATAAAAACTAAAAGCGTAAGTGAATGCCAAGTCTGAATGATAAAAATCTGGAGGAAATTTGATGAAAAGACTCAATAGTTTAAGAAGAATGTGTATTTCTCTATGAACTGATTGAAAAGCAGTTTAACTTCAAAATTACTGTGTAATTATACGTGATGGCTACATGACATGACACTTTGGAGAAAAAAATGAATCTGCATTAGTTTATGTATATGAAGATGGACTATTACACACAAACATACCCATCCTGTATATACACTCTCAAATTTTTTAGTAAAATACCATGTATCTATTGCAAAATAAAATTTAGAACAGCTAAAAACTACTTCTCTTAACGAAATTATACATACATGTATTTTTCAGTTCATAACTATTTTTTCCCAGGAGAAATATGGGTGTTGACTAAAAACCCACTGAGACATTTCTGCACAGTCTTTTAGTTATGAGTTGTGAAAATGGGTTGCGATTGGTTGTGAAAACATGTTCTATACTGTCCAGTCTCATAAGATAAAATGTCATCAGTTTGGCATAGGACAGAAGGAAGATTTACATTAACTTCCTCCACTCAGGCCTCGCAACCTTCATAATATTTTATCTATTCCAAAGAACAATGCACATGTGGTGCAGTGATGAAAATCACGAACTGAATTTTCTGAAACTGGACTACAGCTACTTAGATATATCTTGAAAGGGAGGAAAAAGACAAAATATACCTTCCAAACAGGGAACGCAGACTTCCCACACAGTGTAACTTATTATCTGTCCATTAGTCTTTCTTGCGTGGATTAACCCAACATCATGAACATTTCTAAAGTTTCAGACATTCACCTCTTTCAGTAATTTTCTATTATTTCTTTTGGATTTTTCACTGTAAAAAGCTTCAGTGACTATGAGATCACATTTCATTCTAACACTCAATCTGTCCTTCTTTCCAGAACTTCTATTAGCCCCTGGCTAGTCATTTGATCACTTTTATCCTCCGCTGTGGCCTTCACTCTTTGGTTTTCAAATGGGAGTCCTATTTCATTAGAGTCCACTCTGAAGAATCATGTGTATTTTAAGAAATGTGAATTCATCAAACATATGCTTCTTGCTCAAAAAAAGATCTCAGTATACAAGACATGAATATAATAAAACACGCAAAACACTGCTTTGTAACAGAATGTTGGTTTGTGGGTTAAGAGCTACAAAACCACAGAGCTTACCGTAGGGGAAACCCACTGATTAAGCAAGCAAGACAAAGAAAGACCCTAGTCTACTCACAGTTGAAATTACTTTTCCTAACCACAAATAAACTTTTCATGCAAAGACTAGCACTTCAGCACAGCATATTATGTATAATACAGAGAAGAGACAAAAAAGATTACCAAACATACATTAGGTTAGGAAATACATCTTACAGTCACATAAAAAGCAGTTCATTCAATAAAATTTATTAGAAAAGTTTTAAAGAGAGAATATCAATAGGAGAGCTCATATAGTCATTGTTTTTGGTTCACTATGTCCAACAGCTAGCTGTTTGCCACGCTTCTTGTCTCCTGTCTTCTATTCACGGCATAAGGAAATGTTTAGAGTCATCTTACAGACGGGTCATAAGCAAGAATTTATAAGTGATTTTTGCTGACATGAATATATAGTATAGACTTCTAATACAAGACACATCGCATTGTACTCCAAATTAACAGCTATAACCGGGCCATCCATAAGGCCACGCTTACAGTTAAGTAGCTCCGGCCTTCTTAGCTTAAGCCTATACCAGTGCTAAAGATATACTTTGATGACAGTTATTTAGCCATTACAAATTATTTAGTTTTACCACATCAATTATATAGGTATTCTTTTTGCTTTCATTTTAAGCAAAAGTAGTAAACTTATTTCACAGATACTGTCCTGGGGATGAAATAAAACAAAAAAATCTGTCAACTTAACCAAAACACAGAAATTGAAAGCATTCTTTGAAAACACGTGAACAGGCAACTGTTACATTAACAAAGGACTGAAATAGGATAAAATCTGATAAGACAACAGCAAGTAGTAAGGTATTAATACTAGTTGACTTAATCATGGGTTAAACTGAGAGAGACTGAAGAGAGAGACGTTAGAGAAAAGGGAAAGCATTCGTAGTGGACCACGAGAATGGCAGCCCCCTTTGGATCTGGGCGCCTGCTACACACTTGACAGTATTGAAAGGGAAATGCTAATTATTTCTTCATTTAATTTTCACCTGAGGTCTTGACCTGAGAGGGAGATATTATTTATTTCACAGATGAAGAAATGGAAGCACAGAGGTAACTTGCCTAAATTGGTTATGGTGGAAACAGCCAGTGCGGCTTGAGAAACTTGCTCTATTACCAAGAAGGGTGGGAGCAAGCGCAGCAATGACGTGAAGAAGCAATCAACCAAAGCAAACAAAAATAAGAAAGTTCTATCAAAAAGGCCATTGTCCAGGGGCTGGGGATATAGCTCAGTGGAATAAGCGCCTGCCTAGTAAGCACAAGGTCCTGAGTTCAATCCCCAGTACCACAAAAAAAATAAATAAATAAAAATAATAATAATAAAAAGGCCATTGTCCAGAATTACTGGAGATTAATCTCTTTTTTATCTTTTCATCGTGATTTCAGCAACAAATTGCTTCTGATTGCTGAGTTTAACAGTTAGGTTCAAACAAAATAAAGAATCTGTAACCAAAACATTAATGGAACATTAGTCAGAAGCTATAACAGCAGTGTAATTTTCACCATACCTTGAGATGTATTTTTAATGTACTCCATTTCCACTTTGAAGCTGGACTGATGCAATGATTAATTCACAGACTTTCATGATATGACTTTATTGCATCTACCACCACAATTTGGCTGCATTTACAACAATGATTATAGTTCTGAAAAGAAACTTTCCTACTTTCACATACTTGAGACTTAATAGTATATTGAATTCTAAAAATTAAACAAAGATCAACCCTTCTGCTCCAAAGTCTGCACCCTGAGGGACTATTTTTTCCCCCAGTACTTTGAAAAGGCCTCTCAGTTTGCCATGAGTTAAATGTACAACCTTAAAAAAGAAAAGACCGAATTGAGTTTGGGCTGAAGAAATCATTAGTTCACAAAAATAATTATCCATTTTGTTAAACACTTAAAATACATGCATGAAGATAGGATCACTTGCAGCTATTTTTAAAACAGAATTAGGTTTTCAGCACTTGGGGGAAGTTCGACTTCTTAAAGGATTAGTCAGTCCGCCCTAAACACACAGTTGCATGATGGGAGCAAATCACAAGTTTGTCTTTCCATTTATAAGATTTAATTTTACTTCAATCTTGTTTTAGTCATGGATAATAACTAGTGTATTCAACATGTCTTATTAACCTTGTGTTTCCACTAAACATCTAAATGCCACTGAAATCCTATCCCCAGTTAAATAGTATATAGTCTCCTTTAAAAAAAAAAAACTCCTTTAAAAAATTTCTGAAGAAATGTCATTTTACCAATTTGTGCACAAATGGAAATCAAACTATATAGTGGAAAATGTTCCTCCACAACACTGGAAAAGTTTTTACCACTTATTAAGACCTTAAATTTAAATACAAAGTGACCAGAATAATCTATTGTTCTGAAAATCTTATAATTAAACACGAATAGACATCATTACTGAGAAATGCATTATTTTGGAAATCTGTTTAAAATGACATGTTATTAGTAGATTCTGTCAATGTAAGTACTTGTGAAAAAGATTCTCCACAGACTTCCAGAATTTTATGACGAGACTGCTCAGGCTCAAAAAACCTGTCCTCTGGTTAGAAACTGACCAGCAGATGGCGACGACACAGCGCAAAGTCCCGGCTCCCAAGGGACAGCACAAAGCCACTCAGCACCTCACCCCACCCCAGCTCCCAAGGGACAGCACAAAGCCACTCAGCACCTCACCCCACCCCAAAGCACAGAGACAGGTAAGATTCACTGGGTTTCTTTTAGAGCTTAGATTCCTACACAGAGTTGTTTATCAAGGCTGCCAGAGTCGACTTTGTGGATTCTGTCCAGACTGGAAAAACCTAAGTCACTCCAGCAACTTCAGGAGGTCATGACTACCAATGTTTGGGTTCTTCTTTGACAGTGTTTAGCAATGATACATTTTAATCTCCTTTAAGGAACCGGAGTTTTAAAAAACTAGGGAGCAAGAATGCTATCCGTAGTGACTCTTCTTCATACTTCATAAAAGCAAAATAAGAACTTAACATACACTCAGGAGCCACTCACTTTTCACGTTTTAAGTTGGACAAGATACCAAACAAGAAATAGTATCAGTTACATTAACTTTTATCCCGTACTTGTAAGAGTTAACAGGACTTCCTCTGGCTTCACTAAGAAACGAGGTGTTCGCTGTTTGGTCTCTAGTGATATTCTAGCCTGGTGAGTGGTCTGTCTTGGAGTTCAGCTGGGTGTGGATCTAGCAACTGAACTTAGTTTTTAGGAAAAGAATAACATAACTCAACAGAGATGTGGAAACTACCCATGTTGTAGTTATTCTTTAAGCCAGAATTTTCTTGCCTGTAACGGCATTAAGTATTAGAGCTCCCAGATGCTGCTTTTCTGATCCTGCCCCGGCAGGCACGGCTCTCAGCAAATGCTGCCCCAGCCCCTGCGGAGACGCACAACAGAAAGGTAACTGCAGACATGGCCTGTTTCCGGCCCCAGTTCCTTACTGTGGGGGCGATGAGGAAACAGTGATGTTTTACTATGGCCTCCGCTTTCCAAAGGCAAAGGTTTCTATAACCTCAAAGTGAGAGCCCTAAATTTAGGGTTGTACTTTTTCCGTTATAAAATTTATATTAGTTGAAGATACAACTTTTCAATTTGTTAGCTCACACTAGTACCCTGTAACTAACACTGTGCCTGGTTGACCTTGGGTGAGGGTGTCTATAAAGTTCAGACAGAAGATTCTTCCTGAAAGAAAGCTGTGCTGTGTCTTCTGATCAATCAACTCTCCTTTTCTTCCCAGTGGGTACTAAGCAAGCTCACTAGCTTTGCCCTCTCTGCCTTGTCTCATTTCTTTTCTTCCTAACAAATATTACTGAATGCCTACTATGTACCAGGGGCACAGATAAATTACTTTCACATGTAAAATACTGCAATGTGGGAAATAAACTGGGCCTTCACTAAAAGGCCCATGTAAAAAATACTGATAAAAGCATCTTATGATCATTATGCTTTCAAAAGCCCATCTCTTCCATTTTTTTCACAGATTCATCAGCAGCAAAGTACCCCAAAAAGATTGTAAAATTTTTAAGTGTTACAAAGAGTAAAAACAGAAGCACTAACCTAAAACATGATTACCTAACTCAAAATACAAATGCCCCCTATTTTAACACGTGTCCCTAAGTGAAATTAAGAAGGGACCCTAAGCTCTGTTTCCCACCTTCAATAATAACTTAACGCAGAGGAAATGGAAGCCAAGAGAGTGAAAAGGGTTTCCTCGAGACACACGCCTGCCCAATGGCGGAGACTGGAGTACCGAGAACTCTAGGCACCTGATACTCAACACAATGTTCTGCCCATAAGAGTAGGGTTCAAATTCTATTATAATTTATGCCTATCTGGCTAAAAAAGGAAAAAATCTTGGGAAACATGTTTTCCGTTATTACTCAGTGGGCTCTAAATAAATAAACTGTTAACCAATGTAAAGAAAATCATGAGGACATTACTGTAATGACTAAATGTGCATTACTAGCTTTTTCTTTTAATTTAAGGGACATTAAAAACTGCTGTGACTGCTTCTAAATCGATGTTTTGATAGTTCTAAAATAAGCAAACCAACAAAGTTAGAGTTCGGAGAACTGGTGATTGAGACACCACCAAATCCAAGTTCCAGAACATTCTGGCAATTCACCCACAAGTTATTTGAACATTTTCAGGGATATGGAGTACTTTCACAGCGCTGACCATCTCCACGATCACAAAGCTTAATTACTATGTAGCTGCTACAGTTTGACTGTCTCACAAGGTTTGTGTGTCAGAAATATAACTCCCCATGCAACAGTGCTGGGAGATGGGTCTTCGGGACGGGTTTGGAGCAGGAGGGCTCTACCCTCAAGAGTGGACTTATGCCCATTAGAAAAAGGGTTGAGGCTGAGCTTTGATCTCTCGCTCGGTCTCACCGTTACACCTTCCATTGTGCTATGACCCAGGAAGAAGCCCCTCGCCAGATATGGTCTCTTGATTTTGGACTTCTCAGCCACAAAACCAAATAAGTTTGTTCATTACAAATGACCTCAGTCTGTGGCAGCACCAAACAAACTATGCCAGTATTCCAGATAAGAAATTCAAACCGGTTTCTCTGTAGACCCCTAGCCCTTAGAACCAGTTCTCCTTTCCAGGAAAACTGAGTTCGTCTAGTCACTTTTTTTTATATTTCACAATCAGCCTTTCAAACACTTGAAGCTTAGTGATGGTTCTAGCATCCCTCTCTTTCTTCCTTGAGAACAATATCCAGCAAATTTAAAAAGGACTTGGAAATAGCTCGCGCACAAAGCATTTTAGCTCCACTCAATTCAACAAAGGTTTATCAAGTCCTTGGTGTTGTCCTAGGTGCTGAGGACACAGAAATGAGACATAATCTTTGCCCTGAAGGAACTTACAATAAAATGGAGAGACAAGTGTATACACCGATAATGTCAATTAACAGCCAAGTGCTAACAAAGAGCCGTGTCCAAACAAGATTAGAGAACAGGACAGGGATCAAGATGAAATACACACAGAGACACTAGTAACAGTGAGCCCAGTGCACAAAGGTCATAAATTTGGATTGAAATTCTTGAACTGTAAATTCTATATAAATTGTAAGTAATACTTCAAGGTAAACAAAATGATTTGTAGTATCTATGTAGACTGGATAATGAGGAACCAAAATCAAAATATACATTTGTATTTAGAAACTTTGAGAATGCACTCAGGCCATACATACTTGCTAAGTAAGACAAATTATTCTAAAGCATACCTTAGAATCAACGGTACTATAAAAATTCCTAAAGGAAGAGATTAATTTTCCTGATTGCCAGTTGTGAAATGGTGAGTGCTGGAAGAAAATGATCAGGTATGACATCAAAGAAAGCATTCTCAGGCAACAACACATGTTTTTCATGAAAATTCAAAGAACTAAAACATGAATATTTAAGATTCCAAAGCAGTGGCAAGCACAATTCATTAACGGGATGTTACAATTTTTTTCTTTAACCAAGAAATTTATCAAAGATAGACGTTGGCTGAACAGGGTCAGAGATACAGCTCAGCGGCACAGTGCCTGTCTGGCAAGTGTGAGGTCGTGAGTTAGGATTCCCAGTACCAAATAATAATAATAATAATAATATTTTGGCTGAACAATACTTAATGAGAAATATCAGAGATTTCTTAAGTTGAACTCTATTAAAATTGTCATCTTTAAATGATTTTAAACTGTTACACGTAGTTGAAAGAGAGTAAAACTTCCTTTGACTGTACAATACTGGGTAAGGACCAAGAGGCACATCAGTCTTTCTTCAGTGTTGTCCCTTAGGCTAATCACATTTGTTTAGCACTCCAGTCAGCAGTAGAGGAAAACTAAGCCTCTTCAGCTTCACGCACCTTGTCACACACACACAGACTATTCCCTTATCTCGGATGTGGGTGTTGAATACATTCGGTCAATTCTCTATAACTAACAATAATTTTTCTTTTTAAATAGTTGTGAAAAAATTTGTGGGATCATTTTTAATAGAAATTAGATAAAGGATAACGTAAGAATGCTTATTTATCTCAGATTTAGTTTTAAACCACTTGGCCTTATGGATTTATTTATCATTTTGGTAGTACCGATGATTGAATCAAGGGCCTTGTGAATGCTCTCAGCAAGAGCTCGACCACAAAGCTACTTAAACCCCCGTGGCCAAGCCTCCACCTGGTCATTTTACATTTCTTAGTTACAAGGGGACACTGTTCGTCCACACCTCATTGTTCATTCCCTCTGAAGCAGTAACTGCCAGGGGCTGGGGGAATTAAGAGGACCACAGTAGAGGGAAATATTTTAGAATCAACTGGAGAGTTTTCCCAAACTGTACCCCACCATCATCACAATCACAGAATGCCAAAGCTTTAAAAGTGTACTGCAGATTTAATAACAAGACTGCAATCAAGGTTTAACTAGAACTGAACTTAGAAACATAACTATAAGGGCTGCTAAAAATTTCCAAGGAGTAATGAGGTCAACGCACAGGGCTTCTGAGATTGTATCTAGACATTCAGAATTCAGTTTCCCAGCTAGACCTATAATAAATCAAGAAACCAAAGATAATTTTTTTGTTTTGTTTTTGAGAAAGAGTCTTATTATGTAGATCATGCTGGCCTTGAATTCACTATGTAGCCCAGACTGGCCTTGAACTTGTGGCAATCCTCCTGCTTCAGCCTCCCAACTGCTGGCATTACAAGCGTGTGCCACCACACCAAGCTCAATGACATTTATTTGCATCACATCTATGCTAAGCAATGCAGTTTCAATTACTTACCTCCAATATTCTGAATTATTATGGTGCCTGCCACCACCACCTATAAAAGAACAAATGTATTCAGAAGATAAAAGGGTAAATAACATCCGGTAATACTACTACAAAACAGATTAGAGAAATTATAAAGCATACATTTTGCCAGCTATTTGTAATACATAAAAAGAGTAAACATCAAATAATTGTACAGTTACTATAAAGAAATTTGGGGTTTTTTTTTGTCTTTTTGAGACAGGGTCCCGCTATACAGTTCAGGCCGGCCTTGAGCTCACTTTGTAGCCCAGGCTGGCCTCAAACTCGCAACAATCCTTCTGCCTCAGCCTCTCAAGTGCTGAGATTATAGATGTGTGCCATCATGCCCAGCTTCATAAAAATTTTTGAAAATTTCTTGGCAGCCATTTTTGAATGGTTAAACGTGTTAAAGGTTAGTGTAATCAGTGATTATCCAAGCAGAAAAAGTTGAAAATCAATTTGGGGCTCATGACCCCTTTCTGGCTTTACCATACTGCAGCAGTAGGCGAACAAGAGAGCTTGGGGTGTGTGCTGCCAAAGCTGCGCTGCCTAAAAGGAAATGATTTAGTCTTGGGTGTATCAGCTTGGCCTGCACCTAGCCTTTGAGCCTGGAGAGAAGACAACAGGAAAACTGCAGCCTTGCTGTGCAGGTGGGAAGCGCACAGACGACAACTGTTCACTCAGTGTCTAGTGTGCTTGCCTGTTATGAGGGGTACACATGCTAAAACTATACTACGACTACTCTGGAGTCTAAAGATAAGGAGGCTCAAAAATTGGTACTGGGGATTGAACCCAAGCTTTTGAACTGAGCAACACACGCCCCCACCTGCCAGTTTTTGAGACAGGGTCTTGCTAAATGGCTAAACTGCCCAGGCTGGCCTCAAACTTGTCATCTTCCTGTCTCGGCTTCCCAGAATGCTGGGATCACAGGGAGCCTCACCATGCCTAGTTTCTACCCTCCTTTTCAGACAGCTGCCGCACAGGGCGCGGAAACCCTCGTGTGAAATGACGATGGCGGCAGGGATTACACACAGAGTTCTGTTTACAGATCACATTAAACAGAATTTTCTTCTACAACAATACTTTCTTCTTCCTTGATTAAACTACATGTAGGAAAATAGTCTGTTGTGTTCAAGTTTTAGGTGATCTGGATCTAAGTCACAAGGCTACCGAGGTTCCTTATGTGAACACCCCTTCTGTACTTTACAAGCAAAGTTAATCAGAAGGTATGCACAGGTTTTTCTCCCCATTATCTAGCTATACCTTTTACCTCCCAGACTCACTCTGTACAAATTAGCTGTCGATAGCCTTGAGTTCTTGGATGTAGAATGGCCGTATGTAATTACAGATAAAGAGCCCCTTGACTGCCCGGATCCTTCATTTTCTTACGCGTAAGTGACGGGAGAGCTAGACAATCTTTTTAGTGCCGTTTAACTCTTAAGTAATATAATCCCTGAATTAGTGCTTTTGAAAAATAGGCCTTCTCTAATTTTAATTTCTATGGTATTTAATTTTAATAGTAATTTAAATTTCTATAGTCTAAAATTTTTAATTTATATAGTTTTGCTTTATAAAGATTTATTCAGAAAATACAATATTAATAAGGAACGCTCAGAACAAGCCACTGTCACTGTCTTTTTTTTTTTTTTTTTTTGCGTTACTGGGGATCGAACTCAGGACCCTGCGCTTGCTAGGCAAGCTCTTATTCCACTGAGCTGTATCCCCAGCTACTGTCACTGTCTTAAAATTCTTCAAGTGACTGCTTTCCTTCCTTAGGATGAAGTGCATTAAAAGACTTCAGCATTGAGTTGACCTTGTTGATGAGTAGAGGGAACACACAAATTTTTTTGTCTTTCTTTTCTTGGTCCCATCGTTTTGTTTCTTCTTACTCTCACTTCCTTTCCTACTTGTAAGGTCTCTCTCTGATATGTATTAGTCTCTTTTAACTTGAAACAGAAGGAAAAATGCCTTTTTGAGTTTTGGACACAAAAAGGAGAAAATAAAATTACCTTTCCAGGTAATCCAAATGCAAAGAGTCCAAGATCTTCATAAGATGTCACAGCTGTTAAGAGAAATGATAACTTTCACTTTTATACATAGCCTTTTGTGTCCTGGTCTTAAAGGGAAGAACGTTTCCCGCTATTACAAACTAAGCGCAGGGTAAGTATTAGGGTTCAGGCCAATGAGCACTAGACACAGCAGGAGAAAACATTCTCCCCAGTAACCTTATCCAAGGCAATACAAAGCGTGCAATAGTAAGAGAGAGCGCTGAACTTAACTGGGCGTTTTATGTAAAGGTCTTTGATAATTTTCTTCATTAAATCTCTCATTTTCACCCACAAGTATGAGCCACAATGCATGACTTCCGCGTGCATTTATAGGCTATGTCCACACAGTCCCGGTGCCCCTGCCATCACCAGGGCTCCGTGTATTGCTCCTCTACAGCTTCCCATGTTATGAAATATTTTATCTCCCAAACTGTACATAGTAACAGTTATTTCCTATTTTTATGAAGTAAAAGCTTGGGGCCATATAAAGAAACAACACCAGCAAGGAGTTTTGGCCACCAACTAACTACTATTTGTCACCTCTTCTTAACCTATTTAAAATTAACTTGCATGGGCTGGTCATGGCTAAATTTGTGATTTCTCTTAAATATTCTGAAATAATGAGAATTGCTCAAACATTTTCAGTATTAATTTTGCAAATTTCTAATAGTTTAGGTCCTCCTGCATTATTGCCGTAGTATGGTCAGAGTAAACTCAAAAGAGAAGCAAACATTTCAAGATTTATGGTCTAGAAAGACAGAGTCCTCCTAGGACAGGAGAGTTTAGAAGGTTCTAACACTGCCTAATAACCACCCGGGATGCCTTCATGACTATGCTGTGATGACTTGAGAACACCCACTGCTCCCTACACAGGGCTTGCACACTCTGTCCAAAAATAAGTCAGCACCAGAAACAGTTTCTAACAACAGACAGTGGAAAAAAGTTAGGAAGCGAGTGAAAGTTGTATGAGACTTGGAGACACTCACTTTTCCAGGTGTCTAGGATGACGGTAACATGCTTATGATGGGAACCATATTTGAATCCCATCATTAGTAGGGCATACACCTTCCTTTTTCATCATAAAAGATTATTAACTTATACTCTTATTTCACATGTTTAAGATGTATAGGCATAAAAAAGAGAGAAATTAAATGGCTCATGAAAGAATCAAATGGTATCTTTAGCCTGTGTTAACTTCATGCTTTAATTAGAGGTTAAAAACATTTGTATAATAACCATAGTTTGAATAGTGCCTATACCAAAGAGAGGCACCTCCCTGACACTAAGACATGGAAAGGCAGTACACACCTCTCATTGGTCAAAAAATGGTCTATCTTTCCAATATTAAAGCCAATTTTAATACACACTCTCAAGATACACATGCATTTTCTTTCAATTGCTGCTTATTAACAAAAAAAACTCCTTTGTACTTTCAAAACCAAAGACTTCCAGGTATGTAAAAATAACCTTTAAAAAATATGGTCTTTATATATTATAAAGTTAAAAAAAAAGTGGAATACTGAAAAAATAATTTTAATAATTAAGACAAAAAATTTTAATCTATTAGCAGAGTGATCAAAAGATTTAAAAACATTTTGGATAACACAGCTAGTTTTTACATGTACATATTTATATACTGCTAAACAGTACCTAAGTATAATTTAGATTGGAACTTGGGACACTACATACAATTGTTATGAGTAGCAATCTTTATGTTAAATAGTGAAAGGCTTTAATAATAATTTTACAAAGGTAGCTTTTGTATACATTTTTAATATTAAAAAGTAGTTACAAAACTGAGAATTGGCATTTTTACCTCCCATGTGAAATGCCAAAATTTTTTTCTTAAAATATACATATCATAAAGTAAATGGCACCATACAAATAATTATTTTAATCAATAAGTCAACATCTTTGCTAGTTTCTCTTTTCTCCTTTTCTCTTCCTTCCTTCCCTTTCTTCTTCCTTCCCTTCCTCCCTCCTTCCCCTCCTAATGGAGACTGAACCGAGGGAACACTGAGGTATATTCCCAGTCCTTTTAAATTTTATTTTGAGGCAGGGTCTTGGTAAATTACAGTCTGGCATCAAATTTGCAATTCTCCTATCTCGGCCTCCCAAGCAATGGAGATTATAGGTGTGCACCATCTACCCAACTGTCTTAATGTTCTCAAATTTGACATTATATATAAATACAATTCCTTATATCTAACATTCTAAAGCTTTGGTCCATACATTAAACCAGAAAATTGTCTATAAATATTAACTTCTATCTAATTTGGCATTCAGAAGGTAATTTTGTTATATATTCTGTGAATCAAATCTTTGGTGTATCCATGATCTCTCACTGAGGCATGAGATTAAAGAAACATCAGTGTTTATTTTTAGTATCCCTTTTATATCACAGTTAAATATGCCCATTACTTAAGAAAAGCTATCCTTCCAAGTGGGTTTTTCAATGCACACATTGGTATACATTAAAT
Source organism: Dinomys branickii (assembly GCA_004027595.1). Classification (NCBI taxonomy): domain Eukaryota; kingdom Metazoa; phylum Chordata; class Mammalia; order Rodentia; family Dinomyidae; genus Dinomys; species Dinomys branickii. The sequence continues at coordinate 99,269 of PVLD010003529.1, read as the reverse complement.
ATCTTTTCAGATGATCTATTTTGTATCACATTCTCAGTCAGATATCACAAGCTATCAAGGTAATACTTAGCAAAAAGCTTAACAAGGGTTTCACTTTTGTGGTGCTGCAAGAGCAAGCCCAGAGCCTTGCATATGCTAGGCACCTACTCTACCACTGAGCTGTTCTGTTTCATTTTATTCACATATTGAGGCTTGAACCCTAGAGACCGCAACCTTGCCCTGCAACTGAGCTACATTTTCACCCCACCTATTGCTTTTAAAAATCTTGAGACATAGTCTCACTAAGTTACCCTCGAACTTGATATTCTCCTACCTTAGCCTCCTGAGTAACTAGGGTTACAGATGTGCACCATCGTGCTCGGCTAACTCTGTATGTATGTAGTATGTACATAGTAAGCACGTCCTACGGACTGCGGCACTGGGGACTGAACTGTGCCTTCAGAGATCTACATCCCCAGGTGACTTTTTATTTTGAAGTAAGGTCTCATTAAGTCACACAGGCTGAGCTCGAACTTGCAATTCTGCTGCCTCAGCCTCCCGGGGTGCTGGAATTACAGGCCTGCAACACCCAGCTGGCTTGTTTTATTTGTAAAGAGCAGAAAATAAGTGTAGGTTGCATATTTAGCAAGCATAAGCAAAACAATGACAGGTTCTGAAAAGACTACTTCTTTCAGTTGCCTAAATTCAAATAAATTGAACACTTATTCTTGATTTTAAAAGTTAAAATAGAACATTACTCTTGTGGAAAATATAATCAAACTAATAGTGTAATGAAGACAGTTTTAATTGCAACTTCTGACATTTTAGCAATCTCAAACTTGCTGTCTGGTTCCATTATTTTCTAGTTTTATAAAAATATTCTCTAAATACAACAGAAAGTGAAAAAAGCATTAGACTTTTAAATGGAGCCTGAATGCAGTGCTCAAGTCCTAATTCTAGCTCTCCAGTCAGCATGTCTGGCTAGTCACTCAGTTCCGTCACTGTCATCAGATGTTTTTTATGTTGCAAAAATTAGAAGCACTTTTCTGTGCTTGAGACATCATGAATATGAATAATAGGTTCTAGCTTAGCTTGGATGCTCGACCAAAATAACATGTGTACACAGGCAATCAAATGCTTCATTTCCATATCTTCACTTTTTAATGGTTTTCTGGAGCATCTTAGCATCTAAACCAAAGCATCACCAGTGAAATACTCTGAAAGTTCTGTTCTGTCACTTGGGCAGTTTCTGAAAATGCTGGTAATACAATAATCTGCTACTGATATTCAGAATGCAGTGAGCCTTTAAAATATTCAAAGCATCTGACCCCTGGGAGAGTTTATCTTAGGAAATGATGCAAAAATCAGAGAAATCATTAGATGGAAAGATACTTATTGTGGCATGACTTACACCGGAAAAACAAAAGTTATCTAAATGCTCAACAGTAGCAAAGGGGTTAAGTAAATTATGGTAAGAAACCTGCTAGAGTAATAGCTAAAACCATGTTTATCATAAGAAAATACCCACATCAGTTTAAGTGAAAAAAATTGGATTTGAATATGATCTATAAAGCAAAACACATAAAGAACGGAATGACTTACTCAGAGTCAAACAGTGATTATTTATAGTCTTTTTTTCTTCCTTCTTTTTCAGAGGAAGGGTTCAAATATCTTATAATGACTATAGTGGGGAGTGATAGAACTTCATTTTTAAAAACCATAAAGCTGGGCATGGTGGCACAGCTATTCTGAAAGCTGACACGGGAGGATCATTTGAGTATAGGAGTTCAAGACCAGTCTGAGCAACTTAGTGAGTGCCCAGCCCCTAAAAAACTAAACAATACAAAGAGCCATAATACTTAAGTAGTTCCATTTCCTCTGATAGATTTCATTTAGGCTGAAATTTTAAATTTCTCTGGTGTTTAGTAACTGAAACATAGGTTGATCTCCTCATGGTATTTGGGGAGGGGGCTGTCTCACATTTTATAAAATATGTTTCGAAAGAAGCAAAAATAAGATATAGTAATATCCACTCAAATGAATGGCAAATTCCTACAGGACAGGAATAACATTAATTATAAAGATTACAAAATTCAGTCTTTTATAGGATTTATATAAGCAGCACTTGGCACAACCCTTCTTAAATAACTGAAAGCATCATTAGCAATCTATTTTGGAACTTATTTTTTGATATTAAAAAATCAATGCTATGTTCTGAGGGGGCAGAGAGGCTATAAATCTTAATCAAGCAAATTGGGGGAAAATTTCTTCTTTAATGTACCGGTAAGACACACTTTAGTGCTATTTTGGCTAGACCAGGAGTTTGGTCTCCACAGGAATCATTTGGAAAGCTACTTCCCATGAAACAGTGGAATATTTCCAGCTAGTTACTCCAGAGTTCTGTCTGCTTTGCATTTTTTCCTCAATGAAATAGGACAATTAATAAACTCTGGTTAGAGTGCAGAGCCCAAGTTTCAGCAGCAGCAATATTATCTTTGGATCTGGAATGAGGGACATGAGCTATTCAAACACAGCTCAACTCTGAAAGTTAGCCATTTGGAATGTACCCTTATTATTCTAAAATTCTTTTCTTTCTTGTGTTTTCCATCATTTTTCTCTCACCCTTTTTCTAAGAGTACCCATACAGGTAACTCACTTCCAAGTATTCACCATGCAATTTTACAGCCACTTCTGATCTTCAGAAACGTGTATTCAAAGAAATTTCATTTCCTCAGTGAAATAGGACAATTCAGTCCTCTCACTCAGTGTATTGACTGAATGATTTCAGAGCCCCCCCCATACAGAAAAAGAAAACTGAACGCTAGGACACCAGGAACTGTCTTCCCAAAGGAACAGACACTGTGGTGCTGCACGTGGAGTGTTCTGGTATCCCAATATACTATTTAGCTCAGAGCCTATACATGTCATGCATTAATTTTCAGCTTTTAGATTCAATGTACAGATAAAATTGTGAACAACTAAAAAAATTATAAAATACAAAGTAAATACTATTAACAATGTAAACAATGCCATTGGATGTCACCTTACATTGGATAACAATGTAAAGGGAAGAACAGACACTATGAGAAGTAAGGAGACGACAGATGAAAGAAAGCATAAGAGCACCTGATACTGAATCAACAAGAGTCAAAGCTGAGCACTGGGGAACACAACTATAATCCCAGCTGCTTGGGAGGCTGAGGCAAGAGGATTCCAAGCTCAAGGACAGTCTGGGCAATTTAACAAGACCCCATCTCGAAATAGTAAAAAAGGATGGGCATGTAGTTCAGTGGTAGAAAAGCAAGGTGGGGGAGACAGAGTCAAAAGATACTATTTAAAGTTGATAGAGGGGCTGGGGATATAGCTCAGTGGAATAAGCGCTTGCCTAGGAAGCGCAGGGTCCTGAGTTCGATCCCCAGTACTGCAAAAAATAAAAATAAAAAATAAAGTTGATAGAATAAAACTTTTTTAAAAAATTATATAATCATTTAGAGTTACAAAATAATCAATGAAAAAAACTACTGAATTGAAACTAGTGAAAATCAGAAGAGGGAAGGGGACAGATTAGTATACCTGTGCTAAATCCTTACATTTCTGTTTTGTTTTTTGAGAGAAGGTCGAGCTTGTAGTTCAGACAGCTCTTGATCTCACTCTGTAGCCTCGCCTGGCCTCAAATTCACTGCAATCCTCCTACCTCAGCCTCCCACGTGCTGGGATTACAGCCGTGCCACACCAAGTCCAGCCAATCCTCGCCTTTTGCAATGAGGATCGGACAGATAATCTCTTACATCAACAAATAACAGAAGACTATTATTTAGACTTAGAAAGGCAACTATTACAAGAAGTAACAACAAAACTGTTTTAACTGTTAACTCTGGGAAATGTAACTAGATGTGGGCAGGGAACTCTGTCAGGTCTTTCCTCAGTGTGCATATGTGTGAGGAAGCATATAACAACCTTAATAAAAGTAAAAAAGGTGAAATTATACATGTTGACCTCGCAAGGATTTGCACCCGTCCTTCCCTGCACGATCCTAACAGCTTCAGCTTCTGTCGAGGAAGCACTTACTCCAACACCCAGGCAGAAGACTAAAGAAATCACCCCGGGCGCACATCCATAGTGCACTTTGGCTTCCCTACCTCGCCGTGACTTCCTGGTCCAGACAGTTTCCTGTTCTCAGGGACGTCCTGTGTCCAGCAGGATGCTCCGCCACATGCCCAACCTCTACGGCCTGCATGCCCACAGTGCTCACACCCCACACCCCTCCCCAGGGGCGAAGGACGAGGCAGGAATACTAATTCACTGAAGACAGAGCCACATTTCACTTAATTAATTGCGGATCTACAGAACTATACTAATAATGGTGTGGATAGCTGACTCCCACTCCAGTGCTAAGCAAATATCCACAATGAGCCATGATGTGGGAGATGTGAATCTATTGTTTCAGTCAGTTCCATTCTGTGTGCTTCTCACAGTGAGAGCATCTCACAGTGCTGAATGGAATTTAGCACGACCGTAAAGCAACCCGTAGCCTTCATAGCATACCCAGAACAGTGCTGAGAAACCAAACCAAACAAAATAAACCAACAAATACACCAGCTGTTAGCTCTCTGGAAAAGTGGTGTGAATGTGTCGAACATATCACGTAGATACTGAACACTTTTAACACTACATACAGAATTTTCAAAGGTTATTTTGACTATACACAATTTTTGCCTTGCAATGTTAATTTTGGAACCTACAAAATATAATCTCCCTACAGTTCTAATACAGCCATCTGTCACTACCCATATATCCAACTTCTGTGTGTGTCTGTATTCAAGCACATGGTAGATGCTAAAAAAGCACAGTTAATGGTTAATGAATATAAACTAAATTTTCCAGGAATATGACTACCATGTAAATAGGAGATACTAACTGTGTTTGGAACTGCCAGAAATTGATTCCTAAATGCAAAAATCATATCACCCACATTTACTTTGATTTTGTTTTTCCTTTATTGTACTGCTATGGAATTATATATGAGTAGCATATTAGTTTCTTGTGGGTCTTGTGACAATCCACCACAAACTTGGTGGCTTAAGACAACAGAAATGTGTTCCTTCACAGATCTGGAGGCTGGAAGTCCAAAATCAGTTATACTTGGTCAAAATCAAGGTGTCACCCTCGGAAAGACTCTAGAGTAAATCCATTCCAAGCTTCTTCCGTCTTCTGGTAGCTGCTAGCATGCCTTGATTTGTGGTCCTGCCACTCCATGCTCTGCCTGTGGTCACACTGCCCTTTTCCCTCCTGTGATCTTGTCTCCATGAAACATGTGACTGAACTTAGAGCTTGCCAAGATAATCGCCCATCTCAACATCCTTAACTTAATTTACATCTGCAGAGTTCTTTTATGCCAAAAACACTACCATTGGGCTGGGGATATAGCTCAGTGGAATAAGCGCTTGCCTAGCAAGCGCAGGGTCCTGAGTTCGATCCCCAGTACCGCAAAAAAAAAAAAAAAAAAAAAAACACTACCATTCATAGGCTCCAGGGATTAGGATGTGGCTGTGTAATCAGACCTAGAGGTTTGACCTGCAGATGCCACGGGTAACTAAAAGCAGAAGGAAGTTGGACTGCCTTAAAACTCTGGGTAAGTTCCCCACTCAACTCTGCCTATGCACACATTAATCACATCAGGGTTGTCTATAATGCAAGGTTTATTAGTTTGAAGTTTACCTGGACTATTTCATCCCTCTTCAAGCCCTGGCTACCAAGGTAAGAGTAACTAAGGTAACTTTCAGGATTTGCAGTGACATCCAATTGGCAGCTTTCACAAGTGCCACGCCCCCTGAGCAATGCATAGAAATCTCCAGCCTTATCCTAACCTGCAGGCACTGGGAGTTCCAGGAACAGCAGAGCGTCACAGACCATCCCATGATGGAAACAAAAGCTGTCCCATAAACAGGAGCCATGATCTCATGATGGGAACTGCATTGCTCCCCCAAGCAGTGATGGCTCCTGCAGGCTTTCCAGAACCAGCCTTGAGACATTACGACTTGAACATGATTACCTGTGCCGCCAGCTGTGCATCCCCCCAACTACGCAAACTCCCAACCCTTGCCTTTGTGCCCCTTGTCTTCAAGACTTCAAAGCTTCTGTCATCTCCTCAAAGACAGACCTTGAGCACCTTTCTCTGATCAAGCTCCTTTCCTGTCCCTCACCATCGCTCATCTCCTAGGCTGGCACTGTGGGACAGGCGCCAACCTGGTCTGTTGGGACTCCTGCAGCTGTGGCTTTTGCCTTTAAAACTGGTCAGAGCTGGCTTCTGGAGGGTCATTATTCAAGCAGCCACAGGTAGGTTACAGTATCATTTCATACAGTAAAAAAAGAATTTAGAAAATATTTGTTATAAAAAGGGGCATTGAAAATCATGGCTTCAGAGGGTTTTAGCCTAAAATTGTTTTCCTTCAAAAAACAAAAAAAAAATGTAATAGAGATCACAAAAAGTCCATTTCGCTCTTTTACTTTTTCATCATTATTAGAAATTAAAATCCTCATAAAGCAATTGTCACTGTTTGGAAGAGGAAGATAGGGAACTATGTTCTCTTTCTCAGATAAAGAGACTAAGTTCTAGGCTTTAGGCAGAACCAAAATTCTCTTTTCTCATATGTACCTTGACTTCAACAACTTTACTGGGCTCTCTCAGTGCCAGAGCAAAATCCCGTATTCCTTAGGATTTGAGACTTGTCTACCCACCAGTTTTTCTCCTTTGTACCTTACATACCAATAGTTATACATTAGTGTTAGTACCTAGATACAGCACGCAAGATATGCCTTTGGACCTTTGGACAATCTAGAACATTTTTCTTGCCTTGTGTGCTAGTCAATTCCTTTTTACCTTGGTTCTTTAGAAATGTTTACTGAGCCTCACCCTCCAACCCAGACAGGGAAAATCATGTTTTGTTCTGAGATAATACCAGACTTTGCACATAGCTGTTACATTTAGCACACTACATTATAAAACTGCTACATTATTTGTCTTTCTTATAAGACTGAGCTTTTTCAGAAAAAGTCCTGGTTCTTCTTTATCTCTGTATTTGTAATAGATAAAAGCATATTAAGTGACTAAATGAACCTCGATACTATGGTTCACTTCGAAGACCTGTCCACCTACATGTACTTCAAAGTCTGTACCTGCGAAACCGTATTCATTTTTTGAGCCACCTCCACTGCATTCCTACCTCCATGAAAGACGCTATCGATACCCCACTGGCTCAGACAGAAAACTGGGGGATAGACTGGGCATCGCCTCCCTCACTATTCACATTCACTCAGATACCTGCTTCTCTCAACTTTAACTCCTCCCACACTATTTAACCTAGTTCTTTCTTTTAGTTCTCTTCTTTCTCTTCATTCAATTTGTTTTTTATTCTTAGGCTTTTGTTGTAGCCAATCCTGACTGTGAGTATACTCAGGTATCGTTAATATAAATTGGAGCTAGACTGACAAGCAGGAAAGACACTCCCCTAGGTTGGGGATTAGTAAAAGGGTTCTACCCTTTTAGTGACACAATCTTGAGTGTGATGTCACCAGGAAAAAAGAATGGCTGTGAAAAGAAGTACTCAATATGGTGGCGCTTAGACCTATTGCTCAGTTGATATTCTGGGAATTTCCCTTGCTTCTCTCCTATGCTAGATTCCCAGTTTCTTTGTTATTCCCTAACATTGGCAAAGTAAATCTTCCATCGCTAAATATGCATGGGAGATTGTTGTTTGAAAGCTTGCATATATGAAAGCAGCATTATTCAAACTTCACAGTTAAATGACAGTTTGGCTGGGTATAGAATTCTATATTAAAATCATTTTCTTAAAGCTGGGCGTGGTAGCACACACCTGTAATCTCAGCACTCCAGAGACTGAGGCAATGAAGACTGCTATGAATTCAAAGACAGCCTGGGCCACATAGTGAGTCCAAGGCCAGACTGAAATACTTAGCAAGACCGTCTCAAAAACAAAACAAAACAAAATACAATAATTTTCCTTGAGAATTTTGAAGGTAATGTTTATAATCTTCTACTTCATGGTATTGCTCCTAGGAGGGCCTTTGTCACTATGGTTCTTGATGATTTTTGTGGGTTTTTTTATTGAGATGAATATTTTCGGTTTCTTCTCTCTGTAAACTTTTTAGGTACTCATGGATTCCTAATCATTCACTATATATATTGGTATGAATTATTTTACAATTATTATATTAGATACTAGGAGGACCTTCTAATATGGAAACTAATTTCCTTTAGTCACAATGTGTTAAAATATTATTCCAATGAAAAATTTCTACTATCCCATTATACCTCTCTTCTCTTTGTGGAATTCCTGTAATTTACATGTTGGGTCTCCTGGACTGATCTTCTATCCTCCCCCCAGGAATTTCCTTAACTCTTCTACCTCAACTACTAAATTAAATGTTTTTGACTTCTAGGACTTGTGTTTTCTGAATAGAGTTTTTTAATGATTTCTTGTTCTTGTTTCAAGAATGCTTTATCTTCTCTTAGTTCTCTGCAGTTAGTAAATACAGTGAAGTTTTCATCTAGTACTTTTATTGTGCTTTTTCTCTGTTAATGGTTTAGATCTGGAATCTCCTATCCCCAATTCTCACCAGCCTAGAAGTGAGGCTTTTAAAGGTGGCTGGATCACAGGGGATACTGAGAGTGGGATTTATCCACTGGTGAGCTGTTGGAAGGTGGGGTCTGGCCTGAGGTAGGTCAGTGGGGATGTGACCTAGCAGAGTGTATCTCCCATTCTGGCTCCATGGTTAGCCGTCTTCTTTCTGGTCATGATGTGAGCAATGTTTTCTCCACTGTGCCCCTCTGCCATGCCTTTCTGCCTTGGGGATAGCAGACCATGGACTGAAAATGTGAGGCAAATGAAACCTGTCCTCCTTTAGGTTGTGGGTATCAGGTACTGTGCCTCAGCAACAAGAAAGACACTAAGACACTCTCTCTCTTTCCTTGCTTGTTTTGTGTTTTCTTTAGTGGACTGTATTTTAAGAGCAATTTTATGTTCATAGGAAAACTGAGCAAAAAGTATACAGTTCCATTTACCTCCTGCTTCCTTACATGGCCAGCCTCCCAAACTGTCAACACTCTGCACCACAGTGGTACATTTGTTAAAATCAATGAACCTGCTTTGATATGTCAGTATCATACAAAATTCATTCTTCACATTAGAGTGCACTCTGGGTATCGTACATTCCACGGGCCTTGACAGATATATGGGATACATATTCCCATTTAATATCATGGATTCATTTCATTGCCCTGAAAGTCTTCTGTGCTCTGCTTACCCACCTTACGTCCTATTGACAACTACTGGTCTTTTTACTGTCTCCATACTTTTGCCTTTTCTAGAATGTTACAGAATTGGAAACATATAGAATGTGTAGTCTTTGGGATGTACGACATGATGTTGTGATGTACATAGTGAAATGAGTAAGACAGTAAATTAAATACCATTCTCTCACAAAGTTACCCTCTCAGTGTGTGTGTGTGTGTGTGTGTGTGTGTGTGTGTGTTGTTAAAACCACCTGAAATCTACTTTCTTGGCAAATTTCCAGTAAAGAATACAATATTAACTCTAGTCAACATGTTATACATTAGTGCTACAGACTTGCTCATTCTATATAGCTTTGTACTTTTTGATCAACTTTCCATCTTTCACTCAGTCCCCCCTATAGACATGGTCTAGTCTTTGTTCCTACGTATTTGACTTTTTAATACTCCACACTTCAGAAAATACAGAATTTTTCTTTCTGTGCCTGCCTTATTTCGTTTAGCACATCCTTCAGGCCCTCCAATTCCTATAATAATAAGACTTACTAGCTCTTTCTTTGGCCAATGGATCCAATCTAGGCATGATACTCCTTTGTGAAAGTCCAACAATCTGACAAGAAAAATTTATATATTATTCTTTAGTCTTATACGAAGGTACTGGGAAAAAAAGCCTACCTCCACAGGGGATTTTCTACTGACTGAAGGAATTCAATCAGCGTAAGACAGGTGCATCAGTATGAATGAAGGGCTAGGAGGAAACTAGTTCATGGGTCCGAGTGCGCTACAAAAATCAAAGAAAAAGAGAAAAGAAAGAAAAACAGGTGTTTTCACTTTATACGCCCCAGTGTTACAGAAAGAACTACAGTGTCAGGATTTTAAAGTTAAATACAGATGAATCAAAGGGAAGGGAACAAACACCAATCCCCACAAATTGAATACTATGCTCAAGTATCTGGAATTAATGAAGCATCTCAGTTACCGATGACATAACTGCTACGCGGCTTACTGAAGTATTAACCTTTTAGCAGGTCTCATTAAAAGAATGTACTACAATGTTAGATTAACTATCCCAATTCATAAACATATTTTTTTCTCACAAAGAAGCAAAATTAAAATTCTAGTCAAGTTTCAGCAAGATTACAAATGTATTTATTGAAAATGATTACTCCTGGATTTGGGGTTCTACTTTAAACAAGATGTTTCTCTGCACTGTTTCCTAGCACTTTTGTCTGCACATGCACTGTGAACAGAGCCGTGCATTTAGAAGCACTGATACAAGTTATAGGTGTGGGATCGTGAGCTGTATTTGCGTAAGGATTACCTAAAGGATTGCTGAAAAATCTGTTTACAAAAAGACCATCAGAGGCTTCTGATCGATACACAAGTTTTAGGGAAGCAAACTAGATCAGTGCTTTTAGAACTATATTCTGAAGAGCTTTAAAACTCTTACAAAATACTTCAGGCTTCTCTCACCTGTTTCAGTGCAGAATAATTCTATTTTTAAAATCTGTTTTATATATCCTCTGCCTCTAAAAGCTATAGAACCCAACAGAGGGAATCACACTCACCCACACAGGAATTATGATTATGATTTTGGCTTCAAAACTGACAAATCCAAAGGGAGAATAGACAGGTAAAAGGATGAGGATCAACGGACACCAAATCTTTGTTCACGGGAAAAGGAAACCTTATAAAACATTTCTGTAATTCATGTAGCTTCACTTATTTCAACTTAGAGGAACTTATCCATAATAAAGTTCTGGATGGAAACCCCACATATACGCACATGAATTGTACTAACTGCATGTATTTCTGTCAGTCAGGAAAAATTATTTTAGTGTTACAAGTAAAAATATTAAGTGTATCTAGATATATGCAAAGCTTTGTGACCTTCTTTTCGACACCCCTCATCCCGCCACCCCAGCCTCTGTCAGGCAGACGGGTGGAAAAGGAGGCACGGACCCAGGCAGGTGGGCCCCTTGAAGCAGGGGTCACTACAGGAGAAATGTCCATCTGCTGATCCCCAAAAGCTTTCAGGGACCTTCCTTAAGCTAACCCAGAGAACTACACTGTGTCTTGCGGAGGAAGGCACGAGAACGCTAGCTTCCTCCTCTTGTCCTGTCTTTCTTTCACCAGCTCCACAGGACTGGCTCCCTAAATCCCAGCCTTTCGAAATTTCTCATTTCAGTCACCTTATTAATAATGGATACCCACTGAGAATTAGGTGTACCCCGCCCCTCTGGTGCTGGGTATTGAATCCAGGGCCTTGTCCATGCTAAATACATACTCTACTCTTCAGCCACACCCTTACCCCTGAAATTAGATTTAAGGTATTAGACAGGCACAGTCTCGAGGGGCTTTCCCACCAAACAGCACAGCAGCAGACTTACCTGTCTGAACACACATACTAAGCAGGAGATGAACTGAGTAAGAAGCCACAAGAGCAACTATCAGCAGCAAGAAACTAAAATAAAAAAGAACCCACAGTCAAATCTTTCTGGTGCTGGAGGTTGAACCCATGAGGCACTCTATCACACGAAGGTATACCCCAGCCCTTTTTATTTTTAGGCAGGGTCTTGTTCAGTTGCCTAGACTGGCCTCAAGTTTGTGATCCTCCTGCCTCAGCCTCCCAAGCAACTGGGATTATAAATGTGTGCCACTGCACCGCACCAAGCAAAGTTTGTCTTTTCCATGGCACCTCATGACCAAACAAGTATCTTCACATTGAAGCGTTCACAAGGACAAACTCTGAGTGGTAGAATCATGGTTATTAAAAAAAAAAAAAAGATAATTTTCTATTTTTTCACATCTAACAAATTTTGTTTAAATGAAAATAAACTGGCTTCAAAATAAAACATGAAATCAGAAAGACAAACATTTTAAAAATACAGTACAAACTTCCTCATTTTGCATTTTTGTCTGCTGAGGGCTGATTCAGCCACTCAGCAATTCTGGCACTTCCCTTTTACGACTATTTTTTTTCGTTTTCTAAGTCTAGCCCTAAGCTTTAGTTATGAAATCTCAGTTTTCTGTTTGCCTTTCTGTCTCCCACTCCTGTGATGTGGACCTCCTTACTATTTCTTCACTGGCAATATCAGTACTGTACTTCCTAGCATTTACTGAACACACATTCACTCTCTAAACCAAACTAAAACAATACTTGCACTGATAAACACATTTCTAGTGATACACTCTGAAACTGTGCGAACAATGTAAGGATTTGGATTCTCCTACCAACACTGTGAAAAGAAATAGCATGCATAATTCTCTACTTCTTCTTAGGAAGATACTGGCATGATGAGGTTTCAGCAGTAAGAGCTGTGCCCAGAGAATTGCCTCAATATTTAAAGAAACCCTAACTTTGTGGTCAACTTAATGCTCGTTAATAAACAGGAAAAGTGGGAGATGAAAGTGCACCTATAATTAAACTGACATCTAAAGACCTCAAAGAACGACAGTGTAATATCACTGAAAGAGATATGTATTCTGATGTAGGGAGCTCAAATTCAGCAATATTCATCTACATATAAGACCACTGTGTAAAACACCAGCTTTTATTTTATTTTATTTTATTTTATTTTGATTTTAAAAGTAAAAGAACAAAAACACTAACAAACATACAGTAGCACAAGAACAGTACAAATACAGAACTACAGATAAGGTGGCAGGGGATCAACAATGGTCGTTGTATCACACATTGATAACTTCAAAGTGTATGCTCAGGACAACACAAATAGACACACAAGATTGATCAAACAACTAATCATTGATTGTTCCTCACATCAAAATGACATGAGACAACAGTGCAACCATGTCAGCCATCCCGCACATACATACATACCTACTCAGCTGTCCTCCTCTTCCTCCTCTCCTTCCCTTCATCCCGACTGCTCTCTACTTTTGAGCAGTCTCCCTTCATACCTCCCAATTTATATTCCCACCTCCAGGTTCCTACACTAATGATACAATGCACTGTTTGCACATGCACATGTGATTTACCTCACTTATGAGTATGGTCTCTAACCGTGACCATTTGCCTATAAAAGCCTCCAGTTTGTCTTTCTTTATAGCTGAATAATATTCCATTGTGTAAAAATGTCACAGTTTTTTAATCCAGTCCTCTGTGGATGGACATTTGGGTTGCTTCCATGATTTAGCTATTACAAATTGTGCTGCTATAAACATGGGTGCACATATATCATGGTGGTATGACATTTTCAGATCTTCTGGGAAAATCCCCAGAAGGGGGATAGCTGGGTTGAGTGGGACCTCTAGACCTAGTTCGCTGAGGAATCTCCATACCGATCTCCACAGTGGTTTCACCAGTGTGCATTCCCACCAGCAGTGCAGCAGAGTTCCTATTTCTCCACAGACTCACCAGCATTTGTATTGGACGATTTCTTGATGCTGGCCAATCTTACTGGGGTGAGATGAAATCTCAGTGTTGTTTTCATTTGCATTTCTTGAATGACTAAAGATGTAGAACATTTTCTCATATATTTATTTGTCCTTTGTATTTCTTTCTCTGAGAAGTGTGTATTCATCTCAGATACCCATTTCTAGATTGGGTCTTTGAATTTGGACAGGTTCATGTTTTTTAATTCTTTGTATGTTCTAGATAGAAGGCCTTTGTCTGAGGAACAGCCAGTTAGGATTTTTTCCCAATCTGAAAACACCAGCTTTTAAGGTGGGCCAAAAGGTAAATCCTCTGAATGTGGCTTCCCTGAGGTGTTGAATACAGTTTTCAAGTTCAAAAATTATGGAAGTTTGTCAACACAGCCCACAATAAAAGCCAATTGGCTACTGAAATGCTAGTTTGCTTTTCAATAGATTTAGAATAAAAGCAATAAGCAATCCTAAATCAGATTCTGTGTATTTTAAACTTCCTGGTTAAAAAGTCTGCTTCTACTGGCAAAGCAAACAAAATGAACTTATTCATTCATCTGTTAGCTGTGGTGCCAGATGCTGAGGATAAGGTGCAGTCCTAAGGGATTTCAGAGTTTAGGGAGATTAACTTGCAAACAAATCAGTGACAAATTATAATAATGAAATGAATATACAAAGTACTCTGCAAGGTACTATGAATATATAAAGTACAGAGAAGCCAGGAAAGTTTTCTAGTCTGGGCCAAGTAGTCTATGGGCCAAGACTTAAAGATGAAAAGGAACAGGCACAGAACATGTGTCTGGCCTCTGAAAGTGAAATGAGACTACTTAATGGCAGGGAAAGGAGATGGAGAGAATGAAAAGATTATGCACTTTATTTGAACTGAAAAATTGTTATTAATCAGTAACTTACATGGCTGACAAGTTTTGATTCACTTTGGCCAATTTGATACAAGTGAAGAAACTGAATAATGCAGTTCTTATAGATATAAAGCAAATTCTATTTTTAAAAATTAGCCAAGTTTTAGTTTAAAAAAACTACAGCCCTGTATTGCATAATGTCATTTTGGTCAACAATGGATTGCATATGCGATGGTAGGCCAATGAGATTATAACGAATCTGGAAAATTCCTATCACCAAAGGAATCACAGCTGTCCTAACACCATGGTGCAGCATATCACAAACATGGTGCAGCAGTACTGATGTAAACAAACCTACTGTGCTACTAGTCATATGAAAGTATAGTACACACAGTACTACAGTATAAAACACTTGATAGTGACAGTAAGTGACTGTGTTCCTAGTTTATGTGTTTACTATTTATCATTGTTTACAGTATATACTTTCTAATTATGAAAAAGGTTAACTATAAAGCAGCCTCACACAAGCCCTTTAGGGAGGTATTGCAGAAGGCACTGGGGTTTTTTTGCTTTTGCGTGTAAAATTCTGAGATAAAGTCTTGCTAAGTCACTAAGTTGCCAGGCTGGACTAAAACCTGCCATCCTCCTGCCTTAGCTTTCTGTTATCACAGGACGTGACAGCGTAATATGTGCTACTGTCCCTGAAGACCTTCTAGTGAAACAGGCCAATAAGAATGGAAGACAGTGGCCTGACCCTGTGTAAGCGTAGGTAATGTGTGTTTGCCTTAGTTTTTTTGTTTTTGCCTTTTCTTTTTGCCTTAGTTTTTAATAAAAAGTTTAAAATATAAAAAAATTTAACTAAAGAAAGCTTGTAGAATAAGGATATAAAGCAAATATTTTTGTATAGGTATGCAATGTGCTTGTTTTAAGCTAATGCTATTACAGGAGTCAAAAAGTCTAAAGAATTAAAATGTTCATAAAGTTAAAAGTAAATAAAGTTTGTCAAAAAATTACAGTAAGCGAAGTTTAATTGTTTGTTTGTTTGTTTTATATCCAGTACCTGGGATTGAACTCAGGATGTTGCGCCTGCCAGGCAGGTGCTTATTCCACTGAGTTATATCCCCAGCCCCAAAGCTTAATTATTGAAGAGAGAACAGCACTTCTCATAAGTGTGGGATAGCCTGAGTGTACAATCTTCATCAAGTCCAGTGTAGCATCCTGGACCTTGACACTCATTCATCATGCACTGACTTACAGGTGTACAACTGTTAATAGTGTATTTTTACCGTATCTTTTCTACATTTAAAATACATTTAGAGCCAGGCATGGTGGCTCACACCTGTAAACCCAGCACTCTGGAGGCTGAGGCAGGAGGATTGTTGAGAGTTCGAGACCAGCCTGGGCTACAAAGTGAGCTCAAGGCCAGCCTGAACTGCGTAGCGAGACCCTGTCTCTAAAAAGACCAAAAAATAAAATAAAGTATGTTTAGATACACAAATACCACTGTGTTACAACTATATATAGGATTCAGTACAGTAACACGCTGCTACAGGTTTGTTACCTGGAGCAATAGGCTGTATGATATCCCTAAGGTGTGTGACAGGCAATACCATCTAGGTAAGAACAACGAAACCACCTAATAAGGTATTTCTGAAAACATACCCTCTCTTTAAGCGATGCTTAACTATCAATAGCATCCCCTGAAGCTGCAGAGAAAAAAAAAAGTTTTAACTTCAGAAATAATCTAACTAGTGTAAGAACCCGAGCGTGGGAATATAAACTAAGAGACATGAAGGAAATCTGTTCTAAAACAAAGAACAGATGGGACGAGGGAAAGGAGAAAAGAAAGAGACAGAAATGTATGTATGTATATATGAATATACATATGTACAGGAGGGCTAACATGGTTCTACTATTGTATTATATCACTTAATGCTAAGGAATAATTGATGACGGGTTATTTGATCAATATTGTATGTCTGTATGTATTATCCTGAACACACACTTCAAAGATATCAATATGCAAAGCAGCAACTATTGGTGGTTTTTTTTGTTGTTGTTGTTGTTGTTGTTTGCCTGTTTTGTTTTCTGTCTTTGGATGTTTGGTTTTTGTGTTTTTCTGTTGTTGAGAGGATTAATGGTCTGACCAATTTTGCATGTCTGTATATGGGTTCATATATTTACACTTCGAAGATATCAATGGATAAA